>JANCMC010042972.1:39181-76094 GCA_024363005.1 Charaxes varanes | reverse complement strand
CCGAATGCAACACGTGAGTAATTGTCTACTAAGTAAACGTTAGAAAGTACTATTTTTTTTTTGCTTTTTAGTTCGTTTTTTTTTTTGAAGAGGGTTCCTTTTTATTTAAAAATACTTTATAACGTTTAAAAAAATTCATACGCGTTACGGACAGCGTTAAGGAGATTCCGTCAGGTCTGTCCGCAGCCCGTGTGATAGCAAACTTGGTTGGGAATTTTGAATAATTATGCAGTTTGGTTACTTTCCCAAAAATGCATGTATTATTTATTTCTTCTCGAAGCTGTTGTTTGCACTCTAAATGATATTTCGTCAGGGGAGGCAGTCTTTTTTTTTCGCAAAGCGTTAACATTCTACACATCCATATACATGCATTTCTGTATCAAAACATAAAAAAAACTGCGAAGCGGCCAGTGCGGTCGCCCGCGGCTTCTAGCTTATCCGTAATAGTTACGTTTCACACGGAATGTTAACCTCCCGCGACGGAATATCACTCATTAGAGAGCAAAATAAGCATCTTTGGGAAAAGTAACCAAACTACTTAATAGGTAGAGGCAAAATAAGAGAAACATTCGAAGTATGAAAAATCTGATTCTTTATTCAGTTATGCAATTCTTGCACTGTACAAAGTTGTAGAGCGGCGGTCGCGCCAACGCACAAAAGGGGTCGTCACATAGAGCGCGTCCTGCGTGCGAGTTCGCGCTGACGAGCCTCCAACTCCAACGAGTGTATCTCCAACGTATATCCTTGACGGGAATATCGGTATATTGAATATATTTAAACAAATAACTCCTTTTAATTCCATGAAAGTAAACAAAGGTGTGGTTTTATTTTAAGCAAACGTCTCATAACGATGATTGTCGTTTCACTGTCCGAAGTGATTTCCTTCTCTCACTCGCAACGCCGCAAACTGAGAACGGAAAACGCTTTCTATGTAACTGTTCGCCCTTCCCGCACTTTTAGCAGTTTTCAGTAAATTCTACGACTAATTATTTACATTTTTGGCTCATTTGTGTAAAAGAGATTAGGTTTTGACAAAATGAAATACTGTGGCTCACTGAATGTCACGTTGTTTTGCGCCATCGCAAGGAAGACAAAGAACTTACAATGAAGATCTTGTTAAACTTTTAAAAAGAATGTTGCCAGGAATCCGAGTGATTAAAGCAATCAGAAATAAAAGAACTACGGGAGATAGATAATTGTCGTATATGAATTGCGTTTCTCGTCGGCGAGAGTAAGTCTGTAGGGACCTTAAGCGATGTAGATTTGGGAGATTTACGCGTACATTTTAAATACCATCTTCGCGACGTCTTTTTCTCTTGAAGTAACAACACAGCGTTTAAACGAAATTATAAACTTTTAAAAAAGTTTGTACACTCATTTGAATATAAAGTCTTTCAAGTAATATATCAAAATAAAAAATTATGTAACGTTAAAACTGATGTGGTGACTTCTACGCCTCAATAACTTGTGTATGTTGGGTCGGAGCGGTGTAAAAAAAAATAGAGATCCTATTTTATTATTTATTTTTATACCAAAACTTTAACAGTTATGTTTCTATACACAAAATTTGTACACGAAGTCACACTAGTGGTTGGAAGATCTGCAAATGACCGAACTTTTCGGTTCCCTTTGACAAGTTTCAAATTTGGCTTCCAACGTATTTTACTCGTTATGATAAACTAATATATTTATGTTGAAAAAGATATTTACCGGTTTCTTTAAATTATTTATTATTTTTTATTCTATTCGTCTCGTACTCACGTTGAAATGAGGATCGGGCGTACGGCGGCAGGAGTCGACGGAGCGCGTTTCCCAATCGGTCCAGTACACACGACCAGCCCAAACAGCCAATGCGAACACGTGATGGAGCCTAACCCACGGCATACGATCTAAGAACAATAGCGATACTGTTAATTCCGCAAACCTTATGTTAAATTTACTTATGTCAAGAACATCTATGATATGTCTTGGTACAGTGATAAATACATATATACCTATTCAAACAGTGCAGTCTTTTAATATGGTCCTTCGAGCCGGTATGAACCAGCGACCTTGAGCCTTAAGTGTTAAATTTACTTATATTATTACAATAACGAGATATGCCGTAGGTGGTGGTACAGTGATAAATATACATATATACGTATTCAATGTTTTTGATGTAGCAAGTAAATTGTCTAATTCTCATGAAAACGGGAATGTAATTGATAATCTAATTGAATAGTGTATTAATATGGATTATTAAATTGCAACTTAATTGTTAAATTTCGCCAATAAATACTAGATTTTTTGGTTTCAGAAAAATTCAATCGCTTAACTAAATTAACTGACTGTCCATAAGCGTAAATAAAGAACCGTAAATGTTAGGCAAAGTTCATCGATATAAATCGTTAAAAAACGTCGCCAAACACTAGCTTGTATGTAATGCCATACGATAGTTACCTCTTGAAAACAATATGCGGACGTTCGCGCCATCTAGGTCGGCGACAGCGATGTAGTCCTCTCTCGCGTCAGCAAAGAACAGCTCGTTGGAGGCGGGCGACAGCGTCAACGCGTTGGGCCAGCCCAGCCCGCGACGCACTATGGTAGCTCGCCGCGACCCGTCCATACCGGCACGGCCGATGTGCGGAGTGGCCGATTAATTTTATATTAGAAATTTTTCCAACAGTAGCAGGACTCATGATGTTTTTCTATATTCTGTACAGATAACACTGAGTTTCGAGAAGATTCATACCTGCAACAACAAAAATGAACACTTTAATATTTGAGTAGTTAAAAATACAATTTATTAATTGTAAAGTAACACTAATTTAAAACTGGAAAAGCTTTGACTTAATGATAAAGTAGCAATCGTGCTAACATCATTGTCTCCAGAGGTGGATCTTCCTATTTACTTGCCCCATAACTGGTTAGATCCACTACGCGTACGCGACTCTGGTCTAACCTAGCTGCTATTGTCACTACTCCAATACCGTCCGTGGCAGTAGTCCCCGCATCCTTTTTCTCATCTCCCTCTATCTTTATATCCTTTTACATTATCCCTTTCGTTACTTCTATCTATTTGTCTAACTAGAGGTAGAGCCACACTTGCAATTCTTCTGCAGCCGCATTGGGTCAGCGCGTCCGTGTACCAGTACCTCTTTCTCACATAAGATCGGAGTACAGTGGCGGAAATGCTCTCACGTCAAGTGATGATATTGTTGTCGCGTTTCGTTCTTTTTCTGAGAGTTCCCGGTGACCTGAATCCGCCTTTAAAGCCCGGCAACGCATCTGCCGTTTGGTGGTGCAGATATCCATGGACGTTAGTAATCATTTAGGTGATGAAACGCCTGTTCGTTTGTTCCTTGTAATTAAAAAAAATATCTAGACAGATTAAAGATAAAAAGATACTTATTATTTAAAAAAATATATTCTGAAAATGAGTTTCACTAGGGTTTAAAAAAGCCTAAGTGCATAAATTAATTTTAATTTGATTTGAAGTAATATTTTGGAATATTTAGTTCTGAAACTCCTGCTCAAACACTAAGTTTCCCCCGAACTCTGTCTGTGTGATCTGGCATAAATAGGACGACGTTTTGAACTAAGTTACCAAAACTTTGACGTTGTAAGGACTCGGAAGTTAACGCATTTACACCATCATATAACTTCATTCCGAATCCTGAGGATGAGACATTCTAATTCATAGTCGAAGGTTTTCTGTACCTTTGAAGCAAAAAACCTGTAATTCAATAAATATTCTTATACAAAGTTTAAGAAAATGCATGTGCAGCTGTGAAAACTACGTTGTTACAAAAGTAACTATGTTCTTGTCTTCCGACCGACTTGTAACAGATTTGGGGACCCTGTGTTCGTTGTTACATTTTCTTCTTAATTGCGTTATCCCGATCTAACACCAGGATTATTTTAGATTGCAGAGGATGGGGCTGTGGGGCGAGTTAAGATCTCCGACTGCGTTCTGACGTCATCCCCAGAACCCCCGCATTCTCTGCAATATCACTACTAATATCACTCTGTGACATTAATCGGAGCCCACTGTTTTACGTGCCTTCCGAAACACGGAGGAGGCCGGATATTTGATACCACAAATTCAGGAGTTAGGAAAGAGAAATTTTGAAGTGTCCTATTTCTAATCAAAAGATGTGCCAACATAAAACAATGCATAAATACGTTTCAAACTCAAAGGGCAAGAGTAAATATGGTAGGACAGATAAGCTCTTAGTTGAAGGCCGAAAATTCTTGATGTGGGTATGACATTTCACATTTGAATAAGACCTACATATGTGTTTGATTATACATATTTATATCGTTTCACACTTGTCCCTTAGAGTTGTCAATACTAGACTAAAGTACTTTGATACTCCCTGTGGATAATTGAAATCCATCCTAATTACTTAAAAGCCAAAGTCATTTTTCTTATTAATCTTGTCTGTTTTACACTTATGAATATCAGTTTTTACATGTTAGTAGGTATATCCTAACTTCCTGAAGAAGCATATCCCACTAACATTAACAATCACTTCGCACAATTTCTTATCTCAAAGGTTACGTGAAATGAATGGCTTTTTGTCGATACTATCGCTCTGTGCTCCTCTATTTCGCCTGTATCTTATTATACGTTTATTTCTATTGTGGTGTACATTAAAGTGCATTAATAAGAAAAGAAAATAATGTAATTAATACAAGTGGGAGTATTTTTGTTATCTTTCATGCCTTAACTACTCAGTTTAGGACTCGGGCTAGAGCCTTGCTCATCTTCTCTCTTATATAAGTAGAATAATACAAAGTATTTTAGCTCTACCATCGACAAGACCCTTGCTCAAGTTTTGAATATTAGTATAGTTGTTTGGATTTGGAAAATATTTATAAACAACTATCCGAACAGACGTATAGTTACAAAACATAAAAACAACAGATTAAAACAGAAGCTAAGAGATAATTTAATATATACAACAGAAAATTATAAAAGTAATACTGGACAAATTAGCACGGCAAAAAACGTTTTTTCTCTAGCCTAAAGTCAGAATACCCTGATAAAAGAATTGTCGTACGCGTATTCTTAAGAACAATCCATAATTGACCGGCCAGTTCATTTTGAAGAGATGTAAGGATGTATATGTATGTACATATGTGTCACTACATCTAGCATACAACGAGTTGAGGCTTTGGAAAGTTCACAGTATTATTCGTATATACAGACCGACAATCCAGAACTAAATTCCCCGTAACTTGGAGCTAAAGTTAAATCGAGCACAAACTGACGAAACCATAGAGTCCTTTGTTGTTAGTTTGTGGCTCGACATCTGTAATAAATTTATATATAATATAGATAGATAGATAAAACTTTATTGCACAAAAAAGGACATCTTAAGACTACACATGATTTGCTTAATATATAGAAATATGACAGTGCAAAGGCAGCCTTATTGCTAAAAGCAATCTCTGACAGCAAGCTTATGGAATAGGAGAGGACGAGAACGAGAATGGGATAGTGCATATATATATATATATATATATATATCAGAATTATATAGTCATAATACGTCGCTGACCACGTAGATGGAATAAGAGGGTGGCGTGCGGATCTGATTTCCTTTGCAGGAAAATTGTGAATGAGGCTGTCTCAGAAAATAAGAGAGTGGTCGGAGGTTGATGTCATTTTCGCAACCGTGGGACTATCACAGACTATCAAAAAAGAAGGTTTAGTGAAAACTGAGAACAGCCAGAGATGTTGTGTGCCAAAAAAGTTATGATCTCAATAAACAAGTTAAAACCCGCGAGAAACAACTATTACACAACATATATACAGCCACTTTATCAATGGACATATTGCAGCTTAAAATTATTTACTGGTTTAATTCAAAACAGCATCGCATCTGCTACCATCCATTGACTCGTTCCCCCAACTGCCAATTGAAATAGTCACAGATTGTTAAAACGGTTTACAGTCATGAAATTGAAATAGTAATTTATAACTTCCAGATAGCTAAACGCAAGGAAAGCCGAAATCAAAGCCTAGGAGCATCATCATCGCGTTTTACAAGTATAGGATAAGTTATATGTTAAACATAGGCCTTTCCCGTTATACATCATATTCCCCGTCTCCAGCTACGTATTCAGCTTTTACTAGCGACTCTTTTATAATTTGAAAAACAAGTAACAAATGCGTATAATTCAAACAGCCTCCTTATTAATATAGATTATTTATTATTCAATTCGTTTTTTTTATTTACTTACACAATTTGTTATTTTTGTTACAGATTGTCGCATCTGTTACAATCCGCTGCCCCGTCTCTCCAACTACCAATATAAGTCACTAAAATATTTACAGCTTGTTGAAACGTTTCAGAATCGTAGACTTGAACTAAACTTGAAATTTACAATTGTCGATTGAAATGTCGACGTTCAAACATCTTTGTTGTTCTGTGTGAATATTTGATTTTTACAAGCTTGTATTCAGCTTATACTGTTCGTATAGGTCCGATCTTGCAGAAAGTGAACTTTGATGAACTTCTTAAAGACAGTGACTTTATTATAGTATGTGCTCCTTTAGTTCCAGAAACGAAGGGGCTCAGCGACACCAGGTGCCGCGACAGCTCCGAAATCGTCAGGAACTTCATGCCTGGTGGTATATATATTTTTGTTACACGACAGTAACAAAAAGATTACCAGATTTAATACTCCACAGTAAGCATAACGTCTAAAATTGCAATGTACAAATAGGACTTACTACGCATGATGACAGTAATCAGAAATTATTGAAATTAAGAATTTATCGGATAAAATAAAATACATAATTAATAGGGAGTAACAAAAAATGAAACTACAAATACAACAGTTCGCCATGATGAAAGTTATAAATGCCTAACAGAGCGTAAGCGATCGCAATGTTTTTAAATGCTCTTTCAGATCTTCGATAAGCTATATTTATGTCGCGGCAAAAACGTCGATGTGAAGCGTAGCGGATCGCACTAATATTGTGAATGTTCCAGAGTTAATTATAAATCTTAAATTTAAAATGGTTTTTTTTTATTTCATTTCAACAGAAATATTACATTTTTTGGCAATAGTAGAGACTTAAGAACATTATAAACCTATTTTTCAAAATTTGACACCGTGCCAATTCTATTCTTTACGTTTGTTTGTTTATGTTTTTAAAACGTAACGTAATTCGAGAGGCCATAACAGTATATCGATGTGATCGTTATTTTTTATGCAATACTTACCAAATTTAATTTCGGCCCAGTCACAAACTATTCTCTCGCTTTCTTTCGTAGACGAAACGATTTCCTGACAGGGCAAATAAAGAAATAACAATCAGTTTTTACGCATTGAAAAATCATTAATTCTGAAAGAAGAAAAAAAACTATATCTACCGCTTTTATGCAAGCATTTACGCCCAAAAATCTAAATCTTTGTGATTTGCAAGGAATCGCCTGTAGAGTAAATCTGTGAAATTGATCAATTCCGGTGTTTCCGATCCGACAAGCGACCTTCAATTAAACAACATATCTCTCAAAGGCCTTTCGACATTTCGCTGTGGTGGTCGACAGTTCTGGATATTGACCACTAAAATTCATGCAACATGTAAAAAATAATTCAAAGGAGGTCGTGGCCTAACCAGTGGTCGGCATTTGAGTCGATGCTAGGCTAAGTAGCTCTTGCTGCGACCGGGTGATAGATGGATGACCCATTCTAACACTAATTCATATTTGATATTAACCCGTTTCGGAAGGCAGGTTAAACAGTGGGACTCGATGAATGTCAATGATATTGTGCTGGTAGTGGGGCCTCCCTCTATATAAACCATGTAATATTTAGGTTAAGAACGCACAAATAAAGGGTTTAAAGAACAAACACGACGTTTGAATCGAACCAAGTATCACAATATACTCATGTGGCTGTAGAGATCGTGGTGGTTCCGAGGATGACGTCAGACGGCAATCGGTCATCTTAACTCGCCCCATAGCCACATCCTCTGCAATCTAGGCGGACCCTGGTTACTACCAGGGACGGGATAACGCTAAGAAGAATATGTAAAGAATACTTCACCTTAGACGTTTCACCCAAGTCGGGCAGTTGAGGGACTTCAAGTTTCACTTTCTTCCTCAGGCCCGCATAACAGTACCTATAATGTAAATGGAATATTTACCAAACTTCTTGGACTAAAAACCCGTACATACACACTTGGGTTTAAACATAATGAAAGTAGTACTACTTGAAAGCTTATTTTAAAAAAATCAGTTTTAGTGTTCCGTAGTTCTACAAGGAACCCTTGTAGATCCGTTCTGTCCGTCCGTCTGATCATGACCGTGTCCAACTTCCACAATTGTGAACAAAAATGCATGCATTTGGGGCAGTTATGATTTGCCCGGATTTGGTGGTCGGATTGTAGCTGATTTGGCCGAATTTGGTGATCAGGTTATTTGACCGGATCTGACAATCGGATTAAAGGTTGTCCAATGATGTTTGTTTAAGCCGGCAGTTTCTCAATTTCGAGGTTCTTCCTCACCTTCCAATCCAGAGCACTTATCTATGCTTGGCTCAAACTACATACGACCATAACTTTGCACAAATTTTATGGGCGTAATACTATAAAATCGGATGTACTTTGAAGAAAAAAAATGTGTAATACAAACATGCATTGTCATGAATGTAATTAAGATATTAAATTAGTGCACAATACGACGAAAATTTTAATAATTATATATTTATTAAAATTTTAATATTTATTGACAAAATTTTAACAATTATTTAATTATTAAAATTTTGTAGCTGTGGTTATTTTTACGTAACATTACATATCGATTTTTTTTTTATATTTCAGGTCTGCGTTTCCCTGCTCGGCACGTGGTCGGGGCGCGGCGTGGAGGTGTGGGGCAAAGATTCGTCCCTGTTGCAACATAAGCAAACGTAAGCACGTACAAAAACAAATAGGCACACAATATTACCTACAAATAGTTGTCGTTATAAACGAAAGGTGAGGTGTATTCACTGCCGGCTCTCTGTGAGATAGAGGAACAAAGTGTAAATCATTTTGAGCTGTAAAGTAAATCAGTATGAGTATAACTTTGTTTGTGATTGCAGTCTGCGTTCACTAAATGTTACCACATCAAATCTCATATTTTAAGAAAAGTAATGCTGACATCCACACATCCTTAACGATAAGAAATTTTATCAAAGTGTTAGGTGAATATTCTGATAGTACACATGAATACCTATCTCATATATCAAATTCACGTGCCACGGTGTTTGTTGTCAAAAACCTCCGAAACGGCTTCACCAATTCTTATGTCCATTTTTGTGCACATTTGATGGATGGCTTGGAAAATTGGTCGTAAACTATTTATTATTATAGCTCCTGAACGATAAGGGTGGCCCACGCGGGCGAAGTCGCGGCGTAGACCTAGTATATGTATATAGCCACGTACATAGTCGTACGGGGTGTAAGATATTTTATATAACAAACTACCACAATACTTAGTGCATTATTTCAGGTAATCTTTAGCGTTTAGCCAAACAAAGCATGCTCGTGTCGCGATGCCATCTGTGGTGTGCAAAGTGATAGCTGCAGCACGGTGCAGCTGCGAGAGACGCGCCCTCCGCTCAGGAGTCAGTCTCATTTGCACAAGACATTCGACATTAATAACTACGTATGCTTGGCTCTCAGTTTATGTAATATTAAGGGGTGGTTTTTTTGAAGATGAGGTATGGAACTTAGATCTATAAGTTACGACACACGAATTCCTTGTCACAGATTATGACATTTTTGAAATTCCCTCCCCTTGCTTTGACGTAACATAGTCAAGGAAGCAGCAGTTTTTCAAATTATTTTATGTAGTATTATACCAAGAGACCAAAAAAAATTGGATATGCGACGTCACAGAGCGTTTGACATCTATGTTGTGCAAAAATAAAAAAGGCGGAAAAATTCTTGTAACTAGCACGATTATTGGTACCCGAGAACCTAACCCACTGTACCCCACGCTCTATGGGAGTACAATGCGGCACCAAGGCGGCTTTATGTGGGGCAAAAGGGCATGCGAAACGAATAGCCTATTTATTTATGGTCCTTTTGAATTTTTGTGTAACTCTCCCTAATCCGCGGAGGTCTGATATAGAAAACAATACTATTCATCTCACAAAAGATTAAGATACGCAGTGTAGTGTACAAATATTATTTACTAGCGGACCCGACCGACGCTGTCCTGCCCGAACTTTGGATTACTTATTATTACTACATTCTATTATCCTATAATACTGTCCCCGTTCCCGTTCCATAATGGTTCACTATTTTGGCGCTAATAACCTAAACTTGAAAGATAAATATATGCTGCCACGGCCTTTTTACTATATTCTTTTCACTGTATACATGTAACTCTATAAAACCGTTAGCGGTTACCTTTTAGGTAATGTAATAAAGTAATGGCATGTTTACGCGCCGACAATACCTCGTAATTATGAACTCGGTATTAAAAGATCTGAATACGAAGTTACTGATTTTATTCGCTACAACAATAACTATATACTCTGGACATATTACAAATAGTAATTCCTAATTATTAGCCGAATATATATTATATATTAATCGAAAACATGCTCTGACAATTTTACACCTAAGCTAAAGACAAATATTTTCTTTGAACACTCAATGACTTTAGCCATTTGTCGTAAAAGCAACTGTATTTGTATCAAAAGCTGTTTCGACCTGCTGCGATAATCTTAGCAAGTCATATTACTGTATCGTGTGGAACATTATAGGATTAAAGCGCCGCACTTTGATTAGATGTTTGACGCAAAGTCCTGGCAAGTACCCACCCCTTGAGCTCAGCGATAGTCGGTGTAGTGTGACGAGCGATATGTCACGTCCGCAGGGAGTACCGCTGTCGAGCGACACCAGCCTCTATCACCAGGAGACAAGGTGCACTGCATCACTCCACTCCACGCCAACCTCCTCCGTGAATGTCACGACTTAATTCGCGAGCGCTATTTAAGCTGTGTGGGAAATAAAGCAGCTTTTATTATATAATGTTACTAAAGTATAAAACTCTTGTTATTAAGGTTCGGTTGAATTGTGTCGTGTCACGAAGTGATGTTCACAAATAATCCTTTTTCCGTATTACTACAAGGAACCCTTATAATTTCGCCCAGTCCGTCCGTTCGTCCGTCTGCTGTCTTCCCCAACTAATTTCTACAGTATTAAACGTAAATGCATGAAATTAGGTACAGATGTTCACACTAGCTGTGCCCGCGACTTCGTCCGCGTAAAATTAGGCCAGAAAATATATATTAAATTTAAGCGTTTTGTTATAACTCCAGGCCGATCTTATAAGAGAAAGAGGTACTGGGTCCCGGCCACGCCAGCCCATTTAAGATTCGTTGAGCTAATGAGGGTTTATTGCTATTAAAGTATACTCACCATTCGATAATCTTCTAAAATATTTAATAACGTTGAAAATGTAAGCGCCTTTGGTCGCTTCATTCTTATAAATCCTGACCATAATTATAATTCATGCTTAGTCATAAAATGACCGAGGTAAGTTTTAGGTCTAAAGTGAGTTAATGATACATGTAGCCTCGTTCCAAAGTCCATCAGCCAATCTGAGAATTATTTTAATATCTCCTTCGAACACTGATATACAGTTATTTTTGTCAACATATAAAATCTTTTTTTAGTTAAAAAGACATATAAATAATAAAATAACATAAAAGAATAATTAATTGTATTAAATACAATTAATTATTCTTAAAATACATAATTGGTTAATATAATGTCCTTTTTATCGAATTATATGCGGAATAAGTCGTAAATGACAAAACGTTTTTTGCGATTTTCCAAAATTCAGTTTTTTTGAGTTAGGTCAGTTTATGACTAAGCATGCGATACGTAAAAGTGAAAGGTTACCCACCACGAAACCTTGAAAACCGCAGGAAATACAATGATGAAATTTGGCAAGTTTATAATCAGTAGACATCCGCTGAAAACGGATTTTTGTTAGGGCTGGATTAAGAAGACCTAAAGGCTCTCACAAGTTTACACGGACGAAGACGCGAGATACAGCTAGTATAATTATAAGATAAGATGATCGATGGACTAGTTAACGCGTGAAGATGTAACAAACAATGCTATATTCGTATAATATTGGTTAGTATTCTCATCACGTCTCCACATTTGTCGGGAGTTTTGTTCATTTCGTGCTGTCGGTATATTTGCGAGCCCTCCAGACGCAGGGGAGTGCTATTTGACGATCATTTTACAAATAAATTTGATAGGGGGGACCCTTACCTGCGTTTCGAGTTTAACTAATGCGTACCACTGAGCACGCGTTTAACTAGCCTAATGCGTATTGCTTGTAATTAAAATCGACGTTTCTGTATGTGAATTTCAAAAGTGAGGGATTTTTAAGCACATATTGATATGACGTTAGTGGTTTTATAGGTTACTAAACTATCTTTATATAGACAGCGGCAGCCTTCAATTAAGTTCTCCTGCGAAATTCGTCTGCTCTGGTAGTGGCGATTCTGCCGATATATGATTAGTTTGCACAGCCATCAACGGAGCTGTACACTGCGATCATAAATATCATCTGTAAAAGATGTAAGGGTCAATAATGACGACGACGACGACGACGACGACGACGATGATGATGATGGTGTTGTTGTTGTTGATGATGATGATGTTGTTGTTGATGATAATGATGATGATGATGTTGTTGTTGATGATGATGATGATGAAATAATCTTTATAGATTTAATTAGTCTTAAAACAAACAACCAATAAGTATCAAGATATACAGACAGAGAACAAAGACGGTTGTCTGTTATATAATGTGGGTCTATTACTACCTAAATTCTAGTGTGTTAATGAGTAATTGGTTTGTTGTTTTTTCGAAATTTTTAATATATTGTTAGTATTCAAACAAAACCCTTATTTGCTGAACTTCGGAACGGGTTTTCTGATTGTAATGGAATTTTCCATGAAAGATAAGGTGAAACCACTTAAATATAATAGTAATACTGCTAATGTATAATAATTTATAAGTTAACACTTTTTATCCTGGAGGTAAAATGTTGAAATTAAATATACCGTGGATTGGATTTTCCTAGCCTCAGTTAAAACACAATACCAGTACATGTTAGTGTCTATTATAGGGATAGTAAAAATAGTGTACAACAGTATGCGACCGTCTGGCAGCCGTGTCGTGTGGTTTATGGCGAGCTTTATGGCTGGGGGAGATTTGATCGCGACTAACGCGATTTTTATTGCCGAGGGGTCCAAACCGAGGTTATTGTATCATATAGTTTTGCTAGTTTTAATAGACTTCGATTAAAAAACAGTTTTGTTACGATACTAACATATCTGCGATAGTTTTAAAGGTTTATATCAAAGGTATATAAATCCGTGAAGTGCTCGATTGGGTTCCAGACTCCATTCGAATACGCACTCAAAATGTCATACCCAAATAAATCAAATTCAATTTCCTTTTGTGAGAATACAGTAATTTAAGATGTTACATTGTTTCATGGTATCATTGAACAACGTTTACTTAACTACTACCAACAGCGTGTCAAAACACGCTTATATAGAATGGTTCCGTAATTTGTACGTGAGAAAGGCATTTGTGTTCACTGTAAAGGGCGCGCTCCTAAAGCTACACGTCTCAATACGGGCAGTACAAATAAAAGGCAATCATCAAAAGTATCACACCGGTCGGTTCTTTTTCGCCCCACAGCCACATCCTCTACAATCTAAGTGGACCCTGGTATTTAACCGGGATAACGCTAGGAAGAAGAAGAAGCTAGAAAGCAGTAAGATTCTGAGTGTGGCGTCCCCATAAGTTTGATGGGCATCCATATTGCCGGCTCCACGACAATATTACAATGCTCTGATCCAGAACATGTTTGGTGACTTGGATGCTATTCGAAATTGGCCTTTAAGAAATAGATTGGACTGAGAAAAAACTGCAAGGCTTTTGTTCATTAAATGTAACTTGCTTCTTTTGAAGTCTCTCCGTTTGATTAAATCTACTATAAGATTTTAAATGTATTTATTTTTATTACGTAGGTAAACACCTATATCTTTATTGATAATAAGAATATAGGAGGCCGAGGAGATCGTAGCCTAATCAGTGGTCGGCATTTAAGTCGATCACTGGGTTAAGTAGCTCGTGCTGTAACCGGGTGATAGATGGGTCATTCTAACACTGGTTTATATCTGATTTCCGACCTCCACCGTGTTTCGGAAGGCACGTAAAACAGTGGGACTCGATTAATGTCACTGAGTGATATTAGTCGTGATGTTGCAGAGATGTTGGGGGCTTCGAGGATGACGTCAGATGACAATCGGTCATCTTAACTCATCCCATAGCTACATCCTACGCAATTTAAGCGGACCCTGATACTAGACCGGGATAACGCTAGGAAGAAAAGAAAAACCGTTTCCGTAACGTCACTAGTTTGCATTAATTGGAGTATTTTTTGAGTAGAATTAAAAGCTTTACTCAAGTATAAGATTACGTACATACGTGTAACTATCCCGCATTCCATTATCAAATATCATTAAGCCAACTAACAATTAATCATAGCATTCTCAGAACACATCTGGATCATCTTCATCCTACGTTATTACTAACTTCCTTGTTTGAATTAAATTTTATTAAAATTTTTTAAATTTTTACGATTAATATCCCAAACGGATTTGTGACATGAATTAATTTCTAACAAGTGGACCTAATACAGAGTTTGGTGGGGCATTGTTCACTTTTCGAAAACTAATAGTCCCACATAACATATATAACATTTTATCTTTTATTGACTACATGACCCACGGATGTCTCGTTCCTAAAGCAGACATCTTACTGTGTTATAGGTAACAACCGCATTCTATACACAATTTTTTTTAGAAACATAAATTACTACACATAGATAATACAGCCAGAATTAAGGCAAAAATCGAACTCAGAGCCCCCTGAGCGTAGGGCAGGTTCACCGCCAACTTTGCTAATGGGCTAGTCAAATTATTTGTAGGTAATCTTTACCTTTCTTGTCCCGCTGTGTCCCAAATTTCAAACTTAACGGTTGTGTCATCGAGGCATAGGGTCTGCGTGAGGAATGCCGCCCCGATCGTGCTCTCTTGGTACTCGTGAAACTGTCCCTTGACGAAGCGCAGCACCAGCGAGGATTTGCCCACCGCCGACTCGCCCAGCAGCACCAGCTTGAACTGGCACACCTTGGTCTGCGGCGCTCCGTTTGGCCGCTGAGCCGCAGCGTTTCTGTTTGTTGCCATCGCCTGCAAAGAACATTCACATTAACATCTACTTGTACCTAATCTTCTACATAGATATACTCAGGATGTATAACGATGAAATTTGAGAGGAGTGAGCGACCAGGGAGATCGTTTATAATTAGAAGACATCTGAAAAGAACATATTTTTCGATAGGGCCAGGACTAATTCCTACGGGCAAGTTCAATTTTAGGTGGACATAGTTGCGAGAAACAGCTAGTATATGTAAAACACTGAAAGGTTACCTAACACGAAATCTCAAAAACTGTGCTACATATATAGATGAAATTTGGCAAGGTTGTTTATAGTTAGTACATATGTACTATATATGACCATGTTTAATGTCATAACAAAATACATAGTTATTTTGTGATGTTTGTCATGATTACACTTTGATACCAACCAACAATAAAATTTATACACGTATATGTAACTCATTTGGCATTGGTGTGTGTGTGTGGTATTTTTTTTAATAATTTAATATTGCTTACTACTCTACTCTGTGTCTGCAAAATTTTTGTAAAAATATGCTAAAAGTTTTCACTTCACACAACATTATATAGATATGTTACTTTAATAATTATACACATTTGTCACGTTATAGACTGTTACAATGCTGACATGCTTACATTTCTAAGAGTTTGTGTCATCACTCTAACCATTATTTTAATGGTAACAAACAATTAGTAACTTGCAGGTGCAAGTTTTATACTTATTTATATAATATTACTTAACAATTTAGCAAGGTCAGAACAGTAGCTAGACTTAGAGTCACCAATGTATAACTTTAGACCTCATTTTCAAGGTGTAAAGATGATTATAGAGTGAGTTAGTTTACCCACTTCTGCTTTCAAATTCGGACCAGTAGTGGCTGAGATTAGCGTGTTCAAGTAAACAAACAAACTCTTCAGTTTTATATATTAGTATAGTTCAATAAAGATTGACAAATTACTTCGGTAAACGGATTAAATTTCACAAAGCCAACCTTTAAAATAACTCCTTAATTAGATTTAACGAAACAAACGTAGTAGAAACGTTGGCACGTGTAGAGATAAGAAAGTTCCCGCTGTTAATTAGCAGAGAGAGATTGCTTTCCATTCAAATAACTTTCATATAACGATTAGTATAACGTTCGGAACTTCAATTATGCTATCTAATGTAAAGGCCTCGACGCCGGTATAACGGCATCTGTTACTGTTGAGATATGAGCTTCAACGCCCCATAAATAATGGGTGGTACTTTATACCTTCATAGATAAACGCTAAATGCTATGCTTACACATTAATCTGATTAAATATAGTGCTTTTTTAAAGGAAATAATAGTAGGAATTTTTAAAAGATATACCTTTTTTATATATATTACTAGGGAGAAACGGACAGACAGTTTACCTTAATCTACATCTATACTAATATATAAAACTGAAAACTATGTATGTTTGCTTCAACGCGCTAATCTCAGAAACTACTAATCCGATTTAAAAAATTCAGCCTTAGAAAGCCCATTTATTGATAATTTTACGCGGGCAAAGTCGCGGGCACAGCTAGTGACTAATGAGGCTCGTGCGTAACTGCACTACCAGAGTATACACAGACGCGCATCCGACTAACACAAAAATAGTCTGTCGAAATCGATGTTTCTTTTTTAGATGTCAATAAAATCTGAATTATTAGAGCAATGAAATTGCAACTTTATATATCTAATAAGTGCATTACTAGCCTCATATTTCGAGCATTTTGTATATCTAGCCAAGCTACGATGGTTCCAAAAAAAACTGTGAAGCGTTTTGAGAAAAGGTACTTACGTAGTGCCCTCGCGCTTCGCATGCCTCGTCGTGGGGAAGCACTACCGTGACCCCAGATTCTTTAATAACACATATGATGGCTATGTAACAGAAAACATATTTATACGAGTTTCTTTCTGTTCATTGAAAATACATTAAAAAACATTTCTCCCCTCCGTATTAAATAACGTTTTATGAAAATACGTTTAAAGTGTCGGTGTTTCATAAACGACGAACGATTAGCTTTTTACAATTCATCTTAAACGGGAGCTTATTATTACAATTCTTTGGAAAATCTTTTACAGAAAATGCGGAGCTTATTAACGCCCGTAATTGATTTCCGTTCGCAAGAAAATGTTTTATCGGAATGAAAGAAGCTCCGAAGTCACGTAGGGCTTTGTGAAAATTGTTGATGTTTTTATTTTCAAACGACCTTTTCAGGCAAACTTTTGCTTTAACAAACTTTTTAATTTTTTTGCGTTTAAGTAATGATTAAGGTAATCAATTTACGGAACGTTTATAAATAAAAAAAATCTATCTACCTACGTATAACTAGACTGCCTACTTTTGATTCACGACATAAATAAAATTGAATAAAACTGAGGGGTCCCTTTATAAGGTCAAAATTTGTTTTTTAAAATAATTGCATATGACTATATATAGGATACAATAACTATAACAAAAAACGTAAACGTGAAACATTTATGCCTGTCCATCTGTTTGTTCCGAGTAATTTTCAATAAGGCTGGACCGATTTGGATGGGACTTTCACTAGTAGACAGTCGATTTTATAAGGAATAACAGACCACTTTGCTTTTAGCTAAATAAATAAGGTTCGATACAAGCCATCAAAATTTAAGAAAATCAGTGTATTTACGCGGGCGAAGTCGCGGGATACGGCTAGTTTCTAGTAAGTAAGTTTACAGAGCGACGAAGATTCCATTTCGGGTGCAAAGTTGTTATTAAGATATGGGAACGACCTAGAACACTTCAACTGTTATGCCAACATTAATGTGATTATAAAAGATTTTACAGAATAAGAATAAATCTCTTTGATGTGACCGTGTGTGTATTCACAATAAAAGGATGATGATTTTTATAATGCCGGAACCAGACAGCTTCATTTGAATGATAATTTCAATGATCAGGTAGTGTGTAGCTTCACAAAGTTTTGTAGTACTTTGTAGTCTTCAAGGACAAACATGTACAAACACTTTGAGCTGTCTGGCTCAGGCAAAATGCGGGTGATCTTATGTCGACGTATGGAGTTCTTGAGACTATCTTCTTGTACCTAGGGTCCGTTTAAATTGCAGAGGCTGTGGCTGCGGGGCAAGTTAAGATGACCAACTGCCGCCTGACGTCATCCCCTTAACCCCTACCATCTGTACAATTTTCTAATTACTCAGTGAAATTAAAGGAGACTGTTTCACGTGGCTTCTGAAAAACAGAGGTCGGATATTTGAAAATGCTGTTCGGACAGACACGGTTAGAGCAATTTACTGCCAAGCTTTTCAGTCATTCTAAACAGTTCGTTTAAGACCTTTTGACTGAAGTGAAATTATTATTTCTTAAAACAATTATTTCCGGCCAGTAGTTTCTTGTGGAAGACATAAAGGAGATTGGTTCATGGATATTCTTTAAACATATAATACGTTTTAGGGTTCCGTAGTCCTACAAGGAACCCTTATAGATTCGCTCTGTCCGTCCGTCCGTCCGTCTGTCTGCCCGTAAGGTGGTACCCTACCTAGCATTTCCAAACTATTACACATAGAGACCTAAAATTTTCCATGTTGATAGAACATATTAAAAAGTCACTAGGAAAATTATTCTGAACGAAATCGGACAAAAAATTTTGAAGTTATTTAACAAATACGTTTATAGCGAATTAGATACGGAACCCTTCTATATAAGCTTGTCTTGAAACGCTTTTGGCCATTTTTATTTTTTATATATGTGACATTAATTTTTATCTAGCCTAGTTATATGCACGTTTAGCATATATGTGTGCTTTGTGTGTATCAATCAAGTGCACTTTGACAGTTCAATGTGCACTTAACACGAGCGTTCATGCTCGCCGACCATACGCCGCGTGTTATGAACGTGTAATTAAAATCCAATGTATTTTTTGTAATAATAACGTAACACGTAACACGTCTTGTAGGAAGCATTAAGGTTATTGTTTAATATCTTCTTCTTCTTCCTAGCGTTATCCCGGGCTAGTTGTACTAGGGTCCGCTTAGATGTTTGATGGGAAGTTACGATCGGTATATTCAGCTATAATGACCAACTAAAAAGAAATTTGGATATAGCGACTATCGGTATAGCGTCATTACTGAAAGGACGTCATTACGGAAAGACTTCAGTGTCATATTAACCGATTTTAACTCTATAGATTTACCAAAATAAAAAGCAGTCTCAGGAATACCTTTATAATAGTAAAAGAATTATTAAAATCGGATCAGCAGAACCGGAGATTACTCGGAACATACAAACTTACAAAGGTTAATGCTTTATAATATTAGTGTCCATTATTATATCTTAGTAACAATATTGTGATAATACAGTTGTTAAATTGTTATAAAAAGTCGCACGATGGCGTATCATGATAGAATCGTTTAAAGCGACACAATTCAGTGTTCGTGGAGCAATATTTATGGAGCTTCTTGTTGGAGCACGTTGTTTGTTGACCACTACTTGTGTTTATAGCCTAGAAACACCGGCGCAGCGCCACTAGAAGAGATTTATGGCCTCTCCATTTTTACCTTCGAACTTTTGGCAACGTTCACCGCAGGCAATAAGAATGACCCAAATATATCTAGCCGTTCTATTCCTAAAATATTGATTGGATACAGCAAACAGTTTCGATCAAAGTATAAACTTCCACGTGGGCTTTGTCATGCCGGAGCCAGACATAGCTTCATTTGAATGATCATGTACTGTGGCCGGCGACTTTATGTAACTTTACAAAGCTTATGTAGAACTTTGTAGACTTCAAGGATAAAAATGTACAAACACTTTGAGCTATGTCTGGCTCCGGTATCACATATATAGTTGCGGCACATAACTAGGCAAGAATAGGCATCGAAGCGTTCTTATTTTGTACCACTTCTTTCAACATATATGAAAATAAAAATGTTGAGGGGGTCGTAACTTAATCAATTGATCGCTAGGTTAAGCAGCCCATACCGCGGCCGGATAGGTGACCAATTCAAATACTGATGTTCAAAAATATCCGACATCCTCCTTGTTTCGTATGGCACGTTAGACGGAGAGACCCAATAAATGTAACTGAGTGCTATAAGTCGCGATTGTGGGGATTCCGGGGATGATGTAAGATGGCACTCGTTTATCATAACTAGCACCACATCCACGTCTTGTATAATCTAAACGGATCCTGATACTAGACCGGGATAACGCTAGGTAGAAGTCTAGAAAACTAAGTCTAGTCTCCAGAATAGGACAAAATCCCCAAGGATTTTGTATTGTTTTTCATATATTTCTGTCCAGAAAATACAGTCAGATGAAACATCAAAGATGGATGAAGGTTCTTTCTTGGGATTTTGACTGAAAAGCTTGATGTAACATACGATTATTTTGACTCTTTAATAGCGACCCGAATAATATCTATAAAGAAGAATCCTTGAAGAGGAGGCATGTTTTGGGGGTTCGAGCCTAATTTTAGCTGTCACAAATAGTCCGTAATTGCTCACCGAACCATCGCTGTAATCAATGGGCTACAAAAGTGATTATCGCGTACCGAACACGCTACTCTGTGGTCGATATCCGGACACAATAATTCAATGCACCTTCAAATTAAACCACAACATTATATAATGGCATTTTGATTATTATCAATAACGAGATGTTATTATATCTAGATTTATGTAGCTCCAGCACCAGCTCCTGGTACAGGGACAGGGGCGCCCGAACGCGGAACGCCTGCACACGTACACAAACAAAGCATGTTTAAAAGTTTGCAGTTTGAAGTTGTATTTTATCATCGTGACACATATATAGACATAAGTTATTTAAAGTTCTTTCTTAATAAGCGTCTGCTAAAATACCTGCACGTGCACGGCGCTGTGTATGGCGCTGCGCAATGCGTCGGCGGTGCTGGGGTCGGGGCTGACGTCTCGCGCCGCACTCAGCGCCGCCACCAGCCGCGTGCTGAGTGCTGTGGCAAGGGGCCTCATCAGCACCCGCTCCCACGTCACCAGACCCAGCTCGCCCACCTGCGAAACGACGGCACTTCTGCATATAAGGTTCTAATTCTGGAACTTTGACTTTCGTGAGTAAAATGCTATAAAGACGTGATGGAAGCTAACACTTGATTTGTAAATATTTCATAGTACAGTAGAAACTTACCTCCAATTGTCTTGAGTCGTGTTCGGGACAGCTGACCGTCGCTGCAGAGCCGTATATTATCTCAGCATCTGAAACCTGTACCCAAAATATATTACCAGTAAATCCTTATGCCGGTATATCTATATTATATTATGTAAAATAACCATTCTACATTAAAATAGATCATTATTTTCACGAAGGTCAAAAGACGAAAAATTGCGAGTCTAATCGTTTATCGCTTTTGAGTGAACTAATTATTCAGGCAAAATGGCAAGGTGACATCATCACCAAAAAAAATATTGAAACACATAGATAGAATCGAAAAATTAATAATCTCTGTAACATCATATAATAATATTTGTCAAATTAGGCTTATGAAATAGTGTGAAATTAAAAAGAATCTGATTGTATTAAAATTAATGATTAATGGACATACACACCTTTTGTCGTTTAACATGTTGCAAATTGAGGTAGGAATAAAGTGAGTTAAGGTACGCCACACCCTGGCTGTACTCGTGCCACGCAGACACGTACCTGATTACGAAAGACAGGCATATTTTTAGATCTAAGACATCGGTCAAGTTTACTATTGATTTTTTTTTTTGCAAAGTGTACATGGTTTTCTATATAAACCGAAATATGCCATGCACATGAAAAAGGAAATTATTTCAATGGTTTATGAATATTATGTTGGGTGTTCTATAAAATAATATATACCGAAGAGAGTAGAGGGAGGAGTTCGATCGCTAGGTTGAGTAGGTTTTACCAACGCCGGGTGGTAGATTAGTGATCAATTTTAATACTGGTTTTCAAATATCCAACCTCCTCCATGTTTCAGAAGGCACGTAAAACAGTGGGTCTCAATGAATATCTATGAGTGGCATTAGTCGTGAGATTCCGGGGATTCAGGGGATGATGTCAGATGACAGTCGCTCTTCTTAACTCGCCCCACGACCACATCTGCAATTCAACCGAATCCTGGTACCAGGCCGGTATAACGCTAGGAAGAATATATACCTACTATTAGCAGCACAATTGGTACCTGGTGAGAAGACCATCATTATAATCGCTGCTTTCCAATGATGCTGAGCCTTTGACTCTCTGGAGTAAGCCACCCACATGTTCTTCCAAAAAATTTCTGTAAGCACATCAATCTTATTTCCATCGACATAGAAAACTTATGGTCATTTTAATGTATCCTTTTAATATATCGTGTTGATTTTAAATTTACGAATTGGAATTCAATAACTTTTAATAAGACACACAGACTGCATATTTTTTATATAAAATAAACATACCCTTAGGCATTCATTCATTAAGAATTTGGCAGTAGAATAGTTCAACCTGCAAAATAGTCACCTGGTTTCATCATAAAGGCGATCCGCCAGTGGTTCTGGGTGAGCAACACATAGTGCATATACGTCTGAAAAACGAGTGTTCCAAACGCCGCGTTCCACAGCTCGCAATGCTACCACTCCAGCAACCTACCATTAAAAATAACTTATTTACTACAATGGGGAGATCTAATAAAGTTTAAATTAATATATCCCATATCAGAACATACACAAAGTTTAATATGTGTAATACTACCAATACCGCATCCTAAATTCCTGAGATATATATATATATTCAATTCATTCAATCGATTTTTCTCTTTAGCCAGTATCTTTTTGATCCAATGCATACATTATATATCAAACTGAATGGGAGACATTAAACATCTGTGGTAAATTTATATAAAAATAAAAACAGTGCAGTAAGGAAATTTCATACAACATTACTGCACTGTTTTGGTTCTGTCTGGTTACTGCATAGTTAGAAGTAAAACAAATTTTCCATTGGTTGAAATCACTTTATTTAGCATTGTCTTGTGACCCACATTATTCCCTCCAGACTTAATAAAAATGCACATCTTAAAAAGTGGTCCAACCGTTTGTACGCAAAAGGTAGGTGAATAATGTGCTGATGCAATCATGAATGTATTATAAAGTTTTAGTTCACACAATTTATATAGCTATTGCTATAATATGGAACAACAAAGATACTTCATCTTCGTCAGGCCATTTCTAATCGAGGTTGGCTCTCGTAATCTTATTTCTCCACATACTACGTATCTGGGACTTTGTCGGATCTATATTTACTCATACATTGAATATAAGCAACAATAACAAAGTTACAACAATGATAATTTAATTAGTAATACAAGCCAGCCTTTCAGTCTTGTAGACAGTAAAATGGCACAAATTACTTACAGTTTCCTTAAGGCTGGCCCATGTTTCCTGGAAGTCCACATTCCTCGGCTTTAGAGACATCACTGGCATGTCAATTCATGTACCTGCAAAAAAACAAACACATAACTTATTTTCTAGATATATAACTTGTCTACTTATATATTATGTATGAAGTATATGTTTTGTTATGATGAGTGGGCATAATCTTAAAAAGTATAACCCTTAAATAGATAATCCTCAGATATATAAACATATATAATTGGACAAAAGTCTATTGCAAGTATTACATTTAAAATATTAAATATCTTTTGACAAAATAACATCTTTTAAATCAATCAGCCAACTGATCAATAACATCTTTGAAGTTTTGCTTGCATGCACAAAAAAGTATGACTCATTGTCACGTTCCTGTTGAACATGCAAGAGACCTGTGCTGAATGTGCATGAGTGAGCACAAAAAAAGCGATAAAGAACCATGGTTTGGCATTATCATGTTATCTGTAAACTGATTTAACAGACAACCAATTTTGTCTTTAATCAAGTCAAAGTCTATACAAAGAAAATACGAACTCTATATCTAATTTGTCAGGAAATGGCAAATGCATGGCATCTAACACCTAATATAATTACAGAATCCATAATACTAACATTTTAGAGCATATAGATATCCTTCAAAAATTCTAATGACAATATTTATTGATGATAAGTAGCGAGTCAAAAGTTATTATAATACTCTAATAACTATATTTATGTTATATTCTAATATTTGATGATCATAAAGAAGAACAAAATATATAAAGGTATGAATGAACAAGATATTATTTATATTTTTATTTTGTAATAAATAAATAATGAAAAATATAAAACCCGTAGAACTTTCATTAATAGGATTTAGTATCAGGGTGTAATTGCCCTGTAGGAGGTCTTATTTGTTACATGTGCCATTCAAGACTTTGTATTGAAGAGTTTGAGAGAGGTCGAGTGACCGGCAATCTGATTTATATATCGTAACAAACTTGGCAGCGTGACAACAACGAAACAAAGCTCTAATATAGGTCTCTGAACAAAATTACTCAGCATTATCAATAAATAAAAAAATAAATACGTCAAATGTACATACCATCAAAATATAAATGTTTACTCACTTTGATCCTATTTCTAATAAAAACGGCTTAAAACTAGATCACAATATGTTTTTAGCTTCGTAATTTGCTAAACATAATCAAACGAAAATAATTCTTGAAGTTTGCAAGTGAAGATCAGTCGAGAGACAATTATAGTCTGACAATTAGACTTTTATGATCAGTGATTTTTACATAGTTACAAGTCTTTTGATCCCGTTATCTTGGCTATGGGCTATCTACTATAATCTTATTCTTATTTTTCTGTGAATACAATCTCTTTACCCTATCTCTTATTTCGAGAAAATATAATAAGTTAATAACAGATTTTTCAAACGCCCTTTATTATTTTCGTAAACTTTTAAATGATTACCTTTCTTCATGAATACCTACAATTTCTATTGAAAAATTACGAATATAATAAAAAATATACAAGAGACTATCGGTTTTTGTTTCTATAAATTAAAAATGTGTCTCTATTTACAAATAATTGATTATTTTTACCCCACAGCTTAAGTTATATCTGACAGTGACAATTCGATTGTCATCATTTATTGTCATTTGTCATTATTAAACATGACTGATTGATGTGATTTTATGTAGTCTCCATGTGTGATTGTTTACTTCTGTCGATAATTTGTTATTGGTTAAGGTTGTCAATACAATACATTTATGTATAGTAATATCGTGGTTATATCGATTGGCAATTGACTCACGTAGTCAAATGAATGAATGAAATGTTGTTTGCTTTTTGTTTAGAATTACAGTTAGTTAATATTTGATCATATTGCAATTGCAATCAAATATCGAACGTTCAAAGTCGAAGCTATCTGTTAAGTTAGCGCAAATAAAGTTGTAACTCAAAAGGTAAATACAGAACGTTTATATTCTTATAGAAATACGT
This sequence comes from Charaxes varanes, assembly GCA_024363005.1. Classification (NCBI taxonomy): domain Eukaryota; kingdom Metazoa; phylum Arthropoda; class Insecta; order Lepidoptera; family Nymphalidae; genus Charaxes; species Charaxes varanes. Next base: position 50,435 of record JANCMC010042972.1, on the reverse strand, counting down.
ACATGCACACAATGGTTCCTTCCTCTGCAGTGCGATGGACAGTCTTTAAATATCTCATAATTTTTTTTCGTCCATCACCCTTTATCTTGCAACTCCTAACTGCAAAATATATGACTAAGATAATATGGCAGGTATTTTATTGAATATTTTCTAATAAGAACCCTTGAAGCTGCGTGAATAAAGGGCAGGGGCTAGTACAAAAGTCCAACCGGGTGGAACTGGATCTGCCGTGCGGCCCCTATCAGGTGATAGGGGTATTCTTTAGGTAAAGAAGGCAGGGATATTCTTTAGGTAAAGAGAGATAAATTTCTTAGCATTCCACAGATTCTCATGATGGGTACCAGGTCCATTGTATAGGAGAGGAAGTAACCATAGCAGTGCCTTGTGATTCAGGTGTAGGTTTAACCTGTTAACCAGGGAATTCCCTTTTTATTATGCACATTATAACAAGTGTGAGCTCGTAGGCTAGGTGTCAGTATGTCACGCCTGGAGAAAGTAATTTCATATTTTTATTTTGTTAATTTATGCTTTTATACAATCTTCATTTTAATTTCATTTGTATCTTTACATTCCACTCAGTTAACTGGTTAAGAACCCTCTTTCTAGTTATTATAACACTTACCTTCACTACCAGTGTTCCATCCCCTGTCTAAACAAATCTGTTATATTCCTATTAGTGCAGCATTATGTGTCCTTTTTATTAAAAAACTTATGGCACTTGTTTAAATTGTTTATGTCAAAGTATATTTATTTTTTATAAGAAAATTTATACACACAAACAGACATACATATATACATACTACAAACGAAAACACACTCTACTTCACATACAATTTATAACTTTCTATTTATTATATTCTTTAGGCACACATACATATGTGCCTAAATAATGCAAACTGTCATCTCATAATAATAGTATTTAAAGAAAATAAAATCAGTCGCAAACTTGAAGCTATCAAGAGAACTCACTTGTTTAATTTCTAAAATTACTTGTAAACAAAAATGTACCTTATCTGCTACAGTAGTTCAGGACAAGCCAAGGTAAACGTAACATAAGAAGAACCAATTTTAAATGAGATATAATTACAGATATTATTGTCATTGCAGATATTTATGTACAATGGAGGAAGTACCTAATGATCCACCAGTCTTCATTGATATATCCTCTGCAACGCTTCTAAATGATTTAAATCAAGATATAACAATTGCACAAGAAGAAAATAGACAGTGAGTAATGGGTTATTTTTTTTTAATTTTCAATTAAGCAAATATTATATGTTAACATAGTTTTACATAGTAATCAATATTTTATAATGAGCATTAGCTTTTCTATTTTTGGTGAAAATGTTATATGAATGATTAAACTTGTTTCGTGATATTTTCTGTTTAGAACGTCAGGAAGTATTATTTTATCTCGTCTACATTCGATCATACTAACTTTATTCACATTCCAGGGAAAGTGAAACTACTGGATTTTTAAAAATCACAAGCAAGAAATTGACGAGACACGTACGTAAGGTTCACAGAGGTGAAAATCCCTTTCAGTGCTTTATGTGTGATTACAGTACATACAACAAGAGCCTGTTTGATGAACACGTGAGAATCCATCAAGGCAATAAACCGTTCAAATGTTCTTTCTGTCCGCACAGGAATGTGTCAAAGAAAAATCTGAAGAAACACGAGAGAATCCATAGACCCGATAACCCTTTGAAATGTCCCCATTGTGACCACATCGCAAGACACAAACGGGGATTCGAGTTTCATGCCAAGAAGTATCATCCAGTGAAAGAGGAGGCGAACAATTTGCAGTGTAAGCTTTGCGAGAAATATTTCGACAGCGAAAGTTTATTGCGCCACACGAAAACTTTGAAAACTTGCAACGAATTTGAAGATATTAATTCAGACCGTTGCGACTTCAAGACGTGTTCAGTGTCGATGTTGAAACTTCATAAAGCAATCGAGCACGGCAAAGTCGAAGAGAAGTCGAAAGTGAAGAAGGATACTTTTAAATGTGCGCTTTGCACGTGGTCGTCCAGCAACAAGACGAGGATATTGTTACATTTGATCCACCATCCTAGTCAAGAGGTCGACGAGAGCATCGTGGACGTATCCGTTTTACGAAAGCATGGGATTATGACCTGAATGCTTAGTGCGAGTTTTTCTAACTTTTACGCGTAGGTGAAGTTTACTTCAATTTGTATGGAGATCGATCATATAAACTATACTATGAAATGATGAGATTGAGATATTAGTTTAGATACAAAAGTTTACCTTGAATGAAATAATGTTTAATAAAGGAGTATTTTAATAAAAACTAAGTATTTATTTATTTCAGGTGTCCATGATGTATTTGTATCAATGCCCACAGGTTCAGGAAAGTCATTATGTTTTCAGTTACCAGCTATGTTACAAGATAATAAAGTGGCTATTGTGTTTTCTCCTCTCCTAGCTTTGATAAAGGATCAAATAGATCACTTAATAAGAATGAAAATTACAGCAGAGTCCATTAATTCTAAGATGACGACAAAAGACAGAGAAAGAGTATTGAATGATCTTCGTAGTATGAAACCCAACACAAGGTTTTTATATGTCACACCTGAACAGGCAGCCACAGAAACTTTTAAATCACTTATAGAGCATCTAGTCAAATATAGGAAGGTTTCATATATTATAGTTGATGAAGCGCACTGCGTTAGTGAGTGGGGTCATGATTTTCGCCCAGACTATTTGAAGTTAGGTATCCTAAGAGAAAAATATAAAAGCATTCCATGGGTTGCTTTAACTGCTACAGCCAGTGCAGAGGTAACTAAGGACATATTACAGAACCTTAAGTTATTGCAGCCTGTAGCACAATATAAAACACCAAGTTTCAGAAGAAATCTTTATTATGATGTTGTATACCAAAATTGTATACAAGATGAAATTGGAGACTTAGTGGATTTTCTAAGAAAAAATCTCAAAGATGACATTACTGTTAAGCCTGTAAGTGAACCTATTTAATTTTATTCTTAATCTTATCTATATCTATAAAGACAATGACTGTAAATACAACACATATTAGAAAACTGCAAATAGCAAACATTTTTGTGTCTGTTTCTTATGGGTAATCTCTGAAACACAATATTGAGAGGTTTTCACAATCATATAGTTGAAGTAATTTGGCGATATCTAGTACAGAGAAATATACATAAACATACACTGACCTTCTAACTGTATCATTTTTAGAAAGATAAAAGTGCTGCTATCGTGTACTGCAGAACACGAGAGCAAACAGAAGATATCTCAAACATGCTTTGTAAAAGAGGTCTTAAATCTTTGGCATATCATGGAGGTAAAGATATTATTGATTGTTTTCTAAAAATTAATTATTTACAGCACATATTGAACATTAGTAATAATTCATAATTATTCTTTCTATATTAGTTGCATGTGTGAACATCAGGAACATTACGTTACACGAATTTTTAACTCCTCCCGCCGTCCTTGTCATATTTTCGAAACGCTCTCCTTGGTGTGACATCATACATAATTGGAAAAAGGCAGTTCCTTATTTTACACAGGATGTATATAAATAAAAGACAAAAAAAATTAATTTTGACATGAGACCATTACAAAGTCTTTTGACCCCCTTGTCTGATTTCATTCAATGTCACATTAAGGTGATAAACTCCCCACCCCCATTAACATGTTATATCATTTATGAACAATCCCTCAATATACAATGTGTTTCATAAAAAAATTATCAAGCCAAAGCACTTATAGAATATACTGGTTACGTTCCTCAGGTTTAAAAACAGCAGATCGTATATCTGTGCAAGAACGATGGTCTAATGGCGAATCTGAATGTGTATGTGCGACAGTGTCATTCGGGATGGGAGTAGACAAGGCGACTGTTCGTGCTGTAGTGCATTGGGGGCTACCTCAAAATGTTGCAGCATACTACCAGGTTTAGTAGATTTTGTATTTGTTTATGTGAACTTCTTAAAGAGTTCTTTTTTTTCTTTATTTTAGCCATATTTTTTATAATTTCTCAATTATGATTGGACTCTTTTGAGTATATAATTTACCGCTCTTCACATCAGTAATTGTTTAAAGTAAAAAGAGAAACGAAAGAACTCTTAACACTAATAATATCATCAATAATTCCTAATAGCAAGTAAAGACTCATATTAGTACCTAATTTGACATATAACATAAAGAACAATTTAACTTTGTAAGTAAACTGAATTTTCATAGGAATCAGGCAGAGCAGGTCGCGATGGGAAGCTTGCATGTTGTAGAATCTACTACTGTAGAAGTGAACGAAATGCAGTGGACTTTCTACTAAAGTCAGAGATTGCACGTGCAAAGACACCTGAACAGAAACAACGCTGCAAGAATGCATACAAAAGCTTTGAAATTATGGTCAAATATTGTGAGGAAGTCAAGTAAATATGATCTTGTTTAAATTATATGAGATTTATTTTTTTCTGACCTTTACTAGTTTGATTGAACTATCAATTGCCATAGCAAAAAATGAGATCCTACTATCATTATTATCGAGTGCCAATTATTTGTATTAACTATATGTGTACGTACATCAAAGAATTTCTATTTTATTATGACAAAATGTACCTGTCTTCTGCTGAACAACGAGAAAGACGATGATAAAATTAGCATCCGCGACCCACAAGAAGAAGGCGACAAATTATAATAAATCCTGGAAACTTAGCCGTTAAGTTGTTAATTTTTATCACTATATTATTAAATAATGGTTTAAAAAAATGTTAGAAAGTAAAATTAAAAAGAAATGAAAAGAATAATAATACGAGTCTTAAATAAATGGTAGTAAATAATAATTTTTAGATGCCGCCACAAAACCTTTGCGGACTATTTCGGTGAGGAGGCGCCCAAGTGCGGGTCGCGGTGCGACGTGTGCACCGACGAGCGCTCCGTGCGTCGCTCGCTGGAGCAGCACCAGCGCCGCGCCATGAGTGCACACCTCGGGCAGGGCGGCTTCGTCACGCACCAAGACTCGTCCGATTTATACGGAGAGGGGAGGGTAGGCCAGACGCGGTGAGTGTGCTCTCACTGTACTGTACGAAACAATTTAAGTGCAACGAGCGCACAATTTGTGTGAGCCGGCTTCGCGATGTCTTAAGAACCGTTTGACTTGTACGGAGAAGGGACGACGATGATGGCGGATGCGGTGAGTGCTCCTGTAATTTGGCAACACGTCTAAGTGTGTGGTTGATGGTGCAATAAAACGTGGGTCAGTACCTTCGCTGGCTCTCTACTCCTTAATTTTCACAAACTGTGTGTCTAACTAACTAAGTACACTGTTTTTAAGCAAATTGGTGAAACCTATAAGGAGCTCTCTATTACAGCATAAACCGTAGTTAAATATAAACTACTTTAAGTCTTATTGTTGTAATACACAGCTTGTCAGAACTCTAAATAAATCTAATAAATGTAAGCAATATATTTTAACAGGATATATTACAAAGTAGAATATATAAAAAATCATAAATAAAATTACAAACGGTGATTATGTTGTTGCTTATTGTAGGGAGGCTCAGTCATATTATGGTGATGGCAGTGATGGTTCTGATGGAGAGGGCGACCGACGTCGTGTCGCAGATGAGACGAGATCTCTTATCATGAAAGAGTTTGCTAATAGAAAGAAAAATCTGGACAAAGACAAAAATCGAAACAATAATGCTCAATCTGCTAAATACTCGAAGTGCAAGGCAGCTGACAGTACAGAAAATAAGGTACAATTTGCATTTAAATTGGTGATCTCCGATTTGATTATCTCAAAACATAATTTAAAAAATTTAACTTTACATTAAATTGAGTAAATTTTATCGGCAAATTTTGGTTTGAAATAATATTTCTTTTGCGTTAATATTCTGAAAGTGAAGTGAAGTTAATATAGATTCATCCTTCCTGTATATTATACCGTTCCCACATATAAATTACTTTTTGTTCTATAAATTACACTTGAAGATTTTATTTATACTTGTAATATATTATCATTGATTAAATTCTTTTAGGTTAACGGTTTAACCGTAGCAGGACGTGAAAGCTATCTTTCATTATTAACAAATGCTCTGAGATATAATCTAGAAAGTCTAAAAGGAATTGAAGAGCCTCAAATGAAATTGTCACGAAACGATGTCGAGCAATGTGCGATAGAACTTGAGTACCTAGCTTTCTCCAAAAGCACTGTAATCAGTCTCTATAGACGAGCAATGACGAAACTGGTAATAAGAAATAATGTATAAATATAAACAGTACAATTGTATATCAAGAGTGATAGAAATCTGTATTTAATAAAACCAACTGAAAGAACTTGTAAATTCGCTTTTCAGGTATCATCCGTAAAGGCCTGTAAAGATAGTTTGTATCCAGAACTTAAGACTTTTGAACCGAAAAAAAGCGAAACTCTAGCTGAGTTTGTTAGAGACTTTGAGAAAAAACAACATAGCTTTATAACAGCATCAGAACTAGAAAGCCGTACGTATTAATAGTAGTTACTTATAAATAACAAAATAATAATAAAAAAAATAATTTTAATCTGTTTTTTTTTTTAAGTAAATACCGAGAATAAAAATGATCAGAACATACTTTCCAAAGTTGAAAGAGAATCCAAACGGAAAGCAAATCTTTATAAAAGAGATTCTTTAACTCAAACCAAACTTCAAAGTTTTTTTTCAACAAAACAAGCGGAAGAATCTCCAAATTCTATATCAGAGGATAGTGAAGATGGGGGTTTAGTAATTGATGAAAATTTTAAGGAAAATCATAACGATTCCACTTTTAAGTTGGAAGAGGTTGATAACAATGTTGAAGATAACGACAAAACATTAAAGATAGATGAAATACAAGAAGATGACAATGAATCTCCTGATGAAAAACGAACAAAAACTTTAGTTATAAACATAACTTTACAGGGTATACCGAAAACGCAAACAGATAATAAAAATGAAATTGCCAGAGAAAAGAAATTCTATAAAACAGATCTTTCTGATAATCAACTATTAAAAGAAAAGCCAAAACCAACATCTAAAAGAAAACTTAAAGCTCTCTTTGGCGAATCATCTGATAGTGAAATCGAACCTGAAGATATAAAAAAGTGTAAACTTTCACAAGACACTTGCATAGAATTAAAAAAGTTTAAAGAAAAAGAAATTGAAAGTAAAGATAAAGAAATTGAAAGATCTAAATCAAAAAAATCTAAAAAGAGGCATAAAGAACACAAATTATCACAATCTGACGCAATTCATGAAAAATCTAACAAAAGTCATAAAAAAAGAATATCATCACAATCTGATACAGATCGAGAAAAAGTAGATACAAAGAATGAAGAAAGTAAGTCTAAAGATAATTTAGAAATCCTAGATATAAATAACACTTTATTCGATTTAAAATCAAACAAAGACGCTGAAGATACATTTATATTAAATAATTCATCAGCTAAAGACAGTATACAAAATGACTTATATAATGAAGTTACCAACTCAAACTCAGATGAAATAAATGATTCTAGCAATTTAAATGACAACGATACAGAGAATAATCCTAGTGGAATAGATAAATTTGTTGATAAAAAATCTTTGGATAAAGCACTTCAACTTAGTTTAGAAGCAGAAAAAGTGTTACAGGAGCTTAAACACTTTTCAGAAATAAAATCAGAACCTGAAGTCGTGGAAAATACTATTTCTGATAAAGTATCTGAACCTAAAGAATCTTTAGTTACGTCGAAATCATTAACTAAACACGGGACAAAAAATAAAGAAATGTTAACTTTTGGTAATTCAGAAACTTCAGAGATCCACAAAAATGACTCTAAACTACATAGTAAAGATAACATAAAAGATGATGTAAAACATTTACTTAATAAAGCGAAACAAAAAGAAATGTCTCACAGTAATGAAAAAAGAAAAAGTAATATAAAACTCTCTCCTAACAAAGAGAAACGAAAAGTTGAAGTTAAAGTACATAATAAAGAAAAACTACTAGAAAAAAGTGCACCTATTCGCGATAAGGGAAAAAGTCATGAAGCAAGTATGCCCATAAATAAGGAAGAAAGAAAAAAAGATGATGATTCAACTAAAAAGAAAGAACATGGAAACCGTAAAGAAAAGAAAGCTGAGAAGGTTGATGTAGCTGGATTAGTCGTAAGATTGTTAATGCCATATTATAAAAAGAAGAAAATAAATAGCCGGGAATTGTTTAAGATCACTGCAAGACATATTGTTCATCAACTACTAGCTATACAAGTCACTGGTAAGTGTGGAAATCAAACACAAGTACCTTTTATAATCTGGTAGTAAATGTTTTAAAATGGAAAGATATTTTATACTAATATATAAAGCTGAAGAGTTTGTTTGTTTGTTTGCTTGATCACACTAATCTCAGAAACTACTGGTCCCATTTAAAGTTCTTTTCAGTGTTACTAGCCCATTTATCGAGGAAGGCTATGTATCATGTCCCTAATATTTTTACCTAATTTTACGCGGACGGAGTCGCGGGTAACAACTAGTCCTGTATAAGATTTATACTTTTGAGTAAAATGTTTTTAATTCATTAAATATTTTGTTATCCTGTTTAGAGTTGATTGACACCACTTCTGAAACATTTGTTTTTATACAAAGGGCTTGAACTGTCATGTTGAATATTACGTTTTTAATTTAATTTTATGATTTATCTTTGTTTTGCAGAAGAGGCGGCTATAAACATATTATTGAAAAAAGCTTTCAGCAAAAAGGAACTAAAAATTGAAAAGGAAAGTGACTTAGAAACAAAGTTAAATTTAAGTAATGACATGTAATATTATTCTATGTAACTGTTAGACACTGAAGTGGACAATTCTTTATTAACAAATATTCTTGTATACTGTTCAAATAAATATTTGTTATTTTCACAGTTATTAATATCAGAGTCTCAATTTAAATGCAGTTTCATTTATTATGCACCCCTAATATTCAATCCAGTGAAGGTTTCAAAAATCCCTACGAACATTCAAGGTTGAAAAATGACTTTTTTCGTACAGTATATGAAAATAATATTCACATTATGAAAAAGCTCGACCCTTAATTCAACTTCCACGCTCGCGTCCGCAACGTTTCCCGTTCCACTTGCTTGCGAGCGTTTCGATCGTAGACTCAAGTGGAACGAGATGATAGGCGTTTTGAGCGTTGATATGATACGTCAAATGAAAACAAAACAAAATGTCAATTTAACACCCCCAAAAATATTCCAGCTCATTTTCGCGGGTCTGTTTGTTGTTGCAAGTCAAGTCGAATTTATACGCGGTCATTACTGGCCGACCTTCGCGGCGCGTCGGAGGCTAGACGGTCCGGGTCAGGATGATCTTCCTACTGGTTTTGTAATTACAAACACATGCCTGTGATAATTAACGCCTGCAATGTAATAGAATCAGCGGACACATAATTTAAAACGAATATGTTTTTTAGCTGTGCCTGATGGTATATGGCTAATGTAATATTAGATTATACGATTTTCTTTAAACTAGAGATCCCGGTACGACTAGACTGGTCGAAATTAGATTCCACAAATCTTTAAATTTGCATAAATTTAAGGATTTGTGAAAATTTAATAAATTCATTTACATCCGGTTGTCAAGACTACGGTTTAGCGCTATCTTATAGTAAAATGTATACAGATGCGTGTAAATCGCTTTGCATTAGTGTGTGTGAGGTTTTTTTTTAGTAATTTAATGTATTAATAATGCATATTTTATAAACATATCAGCTTTCAAACACCTGCATCTATATATAAACTGTAATTGTGACAAATTTCATACTCTTCAGAATGCGCAATTTTTGAAAAATGGTACCGAAGTTTTCGCCTCACATATTAGTATATAGATGAGCTAGGCAAGGGATTTCTACAAACAGCTACATGGGTATTGACAGACGCATTGTCGTACCTATACTCACACACCACACAACACACCATTCCAAAAGATTCAATATGTTACTCCAGACCTAAGTATGCTTCAGGCCAACACATTTTAGGCACAATTCATACTTTTTCAATTATTTGCGTTCTTAGACGGATTTAGGCGGATAAATCAAGAAGCAAAGAACGGAATGAGAAGTCTGTGATGATGTACACAAATGTATGTTACGTTTGCGAACTCGTAAAAAAGGCATAAATACTCTTATTAATAGAATACGACGTAAATATGCGACTTTATAATTAAATACGCGGTCTTTGACCGAGTATAGCGATGACTAGTATTAAATGGGTAGCGCAGTTATTCGTTCAATAAAAACAATGTATACTATATGTATACTGTCATATTAAAAGAGTCAGCGTGTTTATTTTTTCAAACTAAAATTTAAATCTATACTAATATATAAAGCTGAACAGTTTGTTTGTTAGCTTGATCGCGCTAATCTCAAGAAATACTAGTCTGCTTTGAAAAATTATTTCAGTGTTTGATAGCTCATTTATCGAGGAAGGCTATAGGCTGTATGCAATCACACTATGACCAATACGAGCGGAGCAGCAATAAAAAATGTTTCAAAATCGGAGGATTCATTTCCCCTTTTGAGAGCTTCTAAAATTTACCGTCTCGAGGAACAGCTAGCAGCATATATACGGAAATACAATACATGAAAAAGTAAAACAAAAAAAAAAAACATTCATAGGAATCGAGATATTTCTGCAATTTTAAAGGGTCTCCTACAAGAAAATGAATAGAATATCTTTGTTTGTTCACCTTTTCATTCTTTGTACAACAAACGGCCTGCGAGAATGTTTGTCGGACGTTTCTTTGAAGACGTTTGATCATTATATAGACTTTTCTTGAAATCTTCGTTCATTTGACTAAATATTTACGGCATGTTTCTTACTTAAATGATTTATTATACCCTCATTAAGAATTTCCTGAATCATAACAATTTTCAGTTTTCTAAGTATCAAGCCAATAAACACTTTTTAAGCATGAAATATATCCTCTTTAAAAATATTATATACTAGCTCTGTCCGCTACTTGTTCTGCATAAAATTAGTTTTTAAAAGGTTTAATTTTAGCGTCATGATATGTAATAGCTTTCCTCGATAAATGGGCTATCTACTACTGAAAGAATGTTTAAAATCGGACTAGTAGTTCAAGAGATTAGCGCGTTCAAACAAACAATCTCTTCAGCTTTATATATTAGTATAGACTAGCTGTCACCCGCGACTTCGTCCGTGTAAAATTTAATTTACCCATAAACCTCCTTATTCTGGTCCTATC
>JANCMC010042972.1:0-39081 GCA_024363005.1 Charaxes varanes | reverse complement strand
TATAGACTAGCTGTCACCCGCGACTTCGTCCGTGTAAAATTTAATTTACCCATAAACCTCCTTATTCTGGTCCTATCAAAAAATCCGTTCATAGCGGATGTCTACCAACTATAAACTACCTCCGTGCCAAATTTAATTTATAAACGTGCCGCGGATTTCGAAATTTCCCGTTAGGTGACATTTAGCCTTTATAATCTATAATATAAGAATATTATCTGTATAAATAGTATTATATACAGATTATAATATCTTTAATATAAGAAGCAAATTTATCACATAAAAATGTTCATCACACCTGACATATACGAGTACAGAAATAAATACAGATGAAGACCAAACAATAAAAGGAATTAAATTACATATCATCATCTCTAGACAGAGATGCAGATTAATATCGAGGTCATTAAAAGAAAAAAGTATAAAACATTACCGGTCGAACGTAAGCGGCCGCTTGCGCTTGCATCTTTGGTGTACGCCGGGCCACATTCGACGTTCGTACCAACAGGTATTTACCAACTGGTTCGCCTTCAAACGCCACATGCAACACTATGGACACGATACCGAACCGTTGCGGATATGAACTAGCAATTATATAAATCGACGATTTCGTAAGTTCAAACCTCTGTTGCTGTACCCAACGCGGTTTGCTCGAAGCGTCCAAATCCAGTTTCTAGTACCTACGCTCGTATATTTTGGAACAGCCAGTTAAAAAATATTAACAAGCTTTTATTAGCTTTGCGTTCATCTATGTAATGACATATTTTAATATAATATTCACGAATTTGTAGGCTGACTTGAAAATTTGCACTCATATTAAGGGTCATTGACAATACAATAGAATTTAATGACTTTATGCAAACGCAAAATTGAATAAAATCATTGAAGCCAACGCAACGTAAACATCTATACATATAAATATAATTGAAGTGTCTGATTATAACGTCGTTCTAATTGCATATACATTTAAAACATTAATGTCTGTCTGTCTGTTCCGGGTAATCTCCGAAAGGACTGAATCGATTTTAGCGGGACTTTTACTGGCAGATAGCAGATATTACATGGAATAACATAGACGGCTCTAATTTTAGAAAAATTTTAGGATTCCGCGAAAAATCTCAAAATTTAACAAAATCACTGAATTCAGGCGAGCGAAGTTGCGGCATAAAGCTCTAATAATTAAGAACAACACAATCAGTGGGGAGCTAGTATGGACACATTTGATAAATTCACCGTCTTGCTACACTCAATCGGTCGATAAGGCTGACCTCCCTATCAGTGAGTAAACAAGGCATAATGCTTTCGCGTTCGTCGAACATAGATTACAACAGGAAGACGAATCATTTAAACGGACCGATAAATAATTGGATATCTATAATTAAACGATCGTCTCTCTGCGATGGTTCTCGAGCGCCTGGAGAGACGTCATTGTCTTTAAGATTAGGCAATACTATAATTGTACGAACGATACTCTTTGTTTCATCTCATAGTCTGTGAAGAGCTTCTTTTAATTATAAATGTTACCAATAAAATTACTGTTAATTATAATTGAAATTATAAAAGTATATTTATTGTTTTATTTCTGATCTCCACGATACAGATGATCCCTAGTGTGGAAACTGCCAGTAAAGTATTTAATCAACAGTCAATATGCAAACCCACATATTTGATATAGCAAACGTTGCACATTTACCTATTGTGTTGCGTGTTGAAAAATAAATTTCATTTCATTTTAGTAAAAAGTTCATTGTGATCTGTGTTAAATGTCTATCTATCAGTATTGCCATCATGACAAACATGACGTAAGACGAATGTTGTTGGTCAGCTGCATTTCTTTTCTTTTCCGCGGGCTGATTTCCGCACTTAGTCAAGGAGTGATGACCATTGTGCGTGAGGGGTTTGTGGCTGGTCAGTTACTCCAATCAGCCAAGTTCCTGCCAGAAGTCGAGGACCCGGTGTGGGTTCCTCAGGGTATCCTGCAGGGACCTCGGTGTGCCGAGGATTTAAGCCCTAATTTCCGTCACCTCAGTGCAATCCAGAATAACGTGATTGGTCAGCCGCAATGGCGGCATTAGTGACATAACGTGTTTGCAGTGCTACCATCATTGATAACAGTATGATGAATTTCTATTGGTGGACGGTGGTTGTCATGGCGGCTATGATATTGAAATAGTAGGTGCCTATAAAAGCAGTATATTGGATATATCGGATCTTCTTACTTTCGGGCTTAGTTTCTTGAGACCAATAAAGGTGACAGTGCCACCACGTCTTTGTATTATTTCATCTCCAACATTACTTTAAAAAAATTCTCGGCCAAATGACCGCATTAGATACGTTGTAACATGACATTATCTGCCAGATAAGTTATGTATAAGCTATCAGAGAATTTATCTGAAAACAATGTTGCGGACTTAAAGTACTGTAAAAAGTTCTTTATACGTGCTTTCTTTTCATTTCATTTAATGTAGAATTAGAAGGTCCTTCTAAGGACATTCAAAAGGAAAACAACTCGCGTTTCTAATTAAAACAAACAAAACAAGAATAACCTCGATTTTCCGTACCTAAAGAAAACGCTTTGTTTAACTTTCTTTAAGGTATTTTTCTTCTCACGGCCAAAATTTCCACGAAGAGTTTTCAAAGAAAAATACCTTCAAATCTAAATTAATTCAAATAGCGTGTGCCGTGTACTTATTAACAAATTTTGGAGAGTTTCGTCTTGCCAAACAATTTGATGAAGGCAGATATTTAATAAATAAGAAATATAAGTTTACTTAGAAACTGTAAAATTTACATTACTTTGCTTAAATCCGCAAAATACTGTAATCCCCCGTATAACATGGTAGGTTTATTCCGCATTATAGGAAAAGTCGTTGTAGAGCACAATCATTGAGTCACATACACTCAATATTTTTCCAGTTTATAGTAAATTATAAAACAACTAACGCTTTGATAAGGACATTTTTTTACCACTTTAAAAATATTATATCCAATATTATTAGACTATCATGTGTTATGATATAGTAGAATGCAAATTTGCACAACTTATTGTCTTTTTTCCAAAATTCTAAATGCGAGTAGTCTAAAAATTATATTTAAAATCGTACAGAAAACCGGTTTGTCTAAAAAATGTTTAATAATGTACTCACGCGACCATATCCAGTCCGTTTAGACCACAGAGGTTTAAACACTAGTCCGGCGGCTCGGAGACCGCGTTTTTGACAGAGTTTGATCGAACGGGCGATGTAACTTTGAAGTGGTGTACCATTTACTGCAAAATTTTAAATAAATTTTATTTACCTAATTAACGAGTAAAACATTAAAAATGGATTAATTATGCCAACCTACAATAAACCTATTAATCTTGGACAAAAATTATTATCAATTAATTAATTACCTAATTTAAAAACAACAGTTTTTAAAAGTCATACCAGTAAAACTGCGCTGTTTCAAGGTTAAGTCAAGTGTTTGCTTAAAGCGTGTTGTAATTATAGGAGACGCGAATACCTTATCTCATAAAATATTCGCGGTCTCCTAGCAACATGTTTTTTGTTTTGCTTCTTAGAAATTATCTTCAAAGGTCGTGCCCGTGCTTGTATGTTTTGACGAAGGGGTAGTATAAGCAATACAAAAAATAAAGCGTTATAAGGGACACTCGGTTATTTAAAAGTATTGCACGTTTTTGGGCCATTTTGTACTAATAGGTACAAACAGTACTTATTATCCATCTTCTACCACTCTACGAACATTCCACGCGATGACGTTATATGAATGGGCAAGCGGCCGTTGCGCTCAGAGGTGTTTTTGTTGTCGTGCACTGTGTCGCACACACTCAACACAGTGCTCTGCAGTGTGTGTTACCGTGAGTACGCGGTGCGCAGCCGCCGCGTCGCTTGAACTGGTTTGATGCAGATTTTTTTTTCTGTAAAACTCACAAATTACGTTTTAACGAAATGACTGGAGATAAGGATTTATACCCGGGTGGCTCTTGTAATGCTAACTCCGAGTTTACAACAATAAAAGATAGCTTAACAATGTTTGAAGAATATGTTTCGCTGTTATGTAAACTTGAAGAAATTAGTGAATTAAAATTCTTTAAATTGAAATTTCGTATTGATAATATCAACAACTTTTTCTTTGAGTCTATTGAGCTTCAATCTCAAAAAGTGCGAGACGCGCCTAAAGAAATTTTCACTTCAAAATCTAAAATAGTACGGAAACCGGTTATCCTAAGAAATATCTTATAATCTACTCGACTTATTTGACTTATCGCCTTTCATCGAGAGACTTAGCGAGTTCTGTCGACTTTTATTAACTTTATCGACCTTGATCGACTTTTAATAACTTTCATCGACTTTTATCGACTTAGCGACTTTAGTGACTTCTATCGACTTAATCGACTTCTATAGAATTTTATAGACTGTGCAACTAATGAAACGTCATCGATCCAAGACATTTGCCTCGCTGTTTGATCAAAAGACTGAGTATTATTCAGGAAGCTAGTTGAACGGCGCCGCTTAGTAAAGAGGCAAGGCTGTTAATTGGACCGCTATCTGCCGTTAAAGAAGTTAAAGAAGTTTTACCTGAATCGTGTGGTCTGAAGCATACTCATTTTTTTTTAATACAATAGTTTTAGTCGAATCGAAAGTCAAATGATATCTATCGTATAGTTTCGATTCTAAATTAAACGTTGTTTTAAAGTACAAAATGATTGAAAATTATTAATAGGAAATTGATACGAAAACGTCTTTTTGTTTGGTTTGGTAACATGTCATTGCAATATTCTTTACCAATTTTTTTTTAATTTACACAAAACTTGAGTGAACACTGAACTTGATGTCATATGAACCATAACCTGTGTTCTAATGTTTAAAGTATTGTTTTGTATTTCAGTATATATTCACCTAACATTGTAGCCACCGATATTTGCAAACACCTTAAAATTGGCAGCTTTATATCATCCTTAAATAGGAGAGCTATAATTTCATACCAAATTTACTTTAAAAACAAAATTAATTCTTTTTTTGTCGTGTTTCTTATGGGCAGGAGAAGGTTCTAATAAAAGAAAAAAATAAGATAATTGTGTGGAAAATTTAAGAATACTTAGCCACCATATTAAATTGTTAGGAAAGGGAGCGGGAATAATATTATTGGATAATAAAATGTAGTAATAGTAAGTAACCCAATGTTCGGGCAGGACAACGTCTGCCGGGTCCGCTAGTTAAGTATAAAAATGTCATTTCAAGTAAAAATTATATAATAATAATATAATAATAAAAATCCTTTATTGACGCAAAAATATGGCGTGAAACATATTCATCATGAGTCCCTGGCTCCCGAACTAAACTATTGACAATTATTATTTAATAAGCTTTCTTATTTATATCACTACTATCTAAAATTAATAACTTTTTAAAATGTTTCTAACTGTTATTGATTAGTTGGATTCAAAAGAAAGTTATTATAAATTTGGATCAATATCGAAAAGAAAGAGTTAAATTTTGAAAGGGTTAATTTCTGCTTTGTAACAGATGTGAAAATTCCAAATGTCACACATAACATTTGTGTAACGAAAGAGTAAAGAAATCTACATTTCTATGCTGATCTCCAACATATGAAACACGTGAAAGAACTCAACTAAAATTAAAAGGCAGAGTCTAATCGTCACACTGGATTTTCCTCAAATAGAAAACATCCCTCCGCGTATTTAACAACTACCATTTTAAAATGAACTGCACGTTTGTATCTGGGTCTGTTGTTTGCGGGAAGTTTTAATCAGCATCACGGATCTCATAAAGATGGTCGTTGTACGTCGTAGCTTTGAATACTCCTTTGTCCGTATTACACAGTGCAATGTATAGAATAAGCATTCATTTACTGGAAATTCATTCAAAACCGCGCCTTAGGAGTTGGCTTTAAACGCGGTTAACTTCATTGTTTGCATTCCTTTGTGCTCTTTTCGAGTATGAAAACATTTTTGTTTTTAATTTTCCGAATCTAACGTGCAAAGACGATTTTTATATTACAAATGCAATACCAAGGTATCTGGCATAGTAGCATAGGTCTCATAGGATCATTTATGTTTATTGATTGCGTTCGGCACAAAAAAGTGACCTGTATATAATCAGAGGTAATATATAAGAGAGGACGTTGACGGCGGACGACGTAGCTAAATCAGTAGCCGGTATTTGAGACGACCACTAGGTTAGTAGCTCTTACCACGACCGGGTGATAGATGCATGACCAATTCTAACACTGGTTTTCAAATATCTGCCCTCCTCCGTGATTCAGAAGACACTTAAAACAGTGGGTCCCGAGTAATTTCACTGAGTGATATAAGTCGTGAGGTTGTGGGGATTCCGGGGATGACATCAGACGACAGTTGGTCATCTCAACTCTCCCCACAAATTCAAATACAAATGATATTTTATTCAAGTAGTCTTTTACAATTAGGCTGCCGACATGTCTGCCGCATGTCGGATAATCTTTGAGCCAAAGTCTCCACTTTATGGACCCCAGATCGGAAATAAGATCGCGGTAGACTAAGAATGATATGGAAATTTCTCCATTGGATCGTTATAATGTAGATTGGCAATGCATAGCCTTGAACCTTATTATGGAAAGAGGGTAGGGAGGCCTTTGCCCTGCAGTGGGAAAAAAGGCGCTAAATAAATAAATAAATAGACTTTTTATACATATATTTTTTATTATGAGTGTAATACTTCTGAGTGACAACAACGACAGTGATGACAATATAATACAAAACTGTGTCACTCTAAGAGTAAACACCATGAATAATAGTGACAAACTTTACAAATAAGTGTTCCCACAAAAGAGAGATAAACTATACAGGAGTTGTGCAAATTTATGTTATTAAAAATTACAAAATTCAAAGCAATAAGCCATCATCAACGCAGGGATTGACATGATATATTTCTCCATCCGAGCAATGTTATAAAGCTGACTATAGACAGACATGTATCTCTTTGATCTCGACAATCAGTGATTGTATTGCGACGCCTTTTAATTAGGGGCAGGTAAAGCGCTGGCGCTACGCTTATCAAAGTACCAATCAGTTCGTTAAGTAATGAACACGTTCCATGTGCATCGTACCGTTTATTGACATCGCATTAACCTGGAAATTTGCGCATCTGTTTTGTTCTTGTAACTGTCTATAATAACAAAGAAGATTACATAGATTACAGAATAAATAAACTTACATATTATGTCGAACGTGATTTTTCCACTAACCTCGAAAATTTATGCATCTATTTTAACTCTAAAATGTGTGAGGCAAAAATAGGTTGCATATGAAAACTAGCATTGCAGCATTCCTTGTGAATTCTGCAGCATCTACGCTGAGACCACTACCTTTTCTAATTAAGTAACCTCATTATTTTTTTTACTTTTATTCTTAGATATTATTTATATTAAGATTATTATTATTCTCAATTATATTAATTCAATCAACTCTCTCGCCCGGATACATAATAAATATATATAAACAGCTAAAAATAATATAAATAAATTTACTTAAATACATAAAGTAAATAAACTTATATATACGCTACATAAACAAATGTATCGGGCAGATGTATTATTATAAAATACCTGGAATTCAGATAACTAAATAAATAAAATGAGGTAAATAAAATAGAATGGTTAAATCTAGAATTTAGATAACTATATGAATTCAATAAGGTAAGTCAATTCAAATAGTTCAATCATAAAAGTTAGGTAATTGAATAAGTAAAGGCGGTGTTTTACCTATACCCTATTCATTTAGTCTTGAGACAAAAGGCTGAAGCGCGTTTGGTAACAGTAAAATAAATTAACACAACATCTAACAACAAATCTAACCATGAAGTAACAAGATATAACACAAATACTAAAGAACTTGCACACACGTAGTGACAAGTTGAAAGAGAATACAAATTTTAAGAATCTTAGCAATTTTAGGTTCTTTTTAAGGCATTATTTTAATCATAGTTATTTAAAATATTCGTAAAAATTAATACAAGTATTTTAAAAAATTGAAATTCCAATCAATATATTCAATAACTGCATTTTTATTTATTGGAATCATTAGAATAGTTGTATATTCTATATTTTTTTGCCACATTAAGTTTTTGCCTTACTTTACGATGATCACACATAAAATAACCTTTTTATGTTGCGTTTGTTTACTTTTTGTCTCAAGACAAAATGAATAGGGTATAAGTATCGTTATGCTGCGTTCACACCATCGCATTTTACAGGATCAGTGTCAGTGTCAGTACAGTCAGCATTCAGTTTCAAGACACGATATACACAGAATAATCGTATGAACGCCTTTATTGACATACTAGTGCCACTGAATCGGATCCTTCAAAGACCGACAAACGACGCCGTGTGAACGCAGCGTTTTTTTTTGTTGAATTGAATTTATCACTTTACCTACTTTTATGCGGATGACGTCACAGGCACAGCTATATATATAAAGCTAAAGAATTTGCTTGTTGGTTTGCTTGTACGCGCTAATCTCAGGAACTACTGGTCCGATTTGAAAAATTCTTTCAGTTCAGTGTTAGATAGCCCATTTATTGAGAACAGCTATAGGCTATATATCATCACGCAAAGTTTTTACATCTAATTTTATACGGCTAAAGTCGCAGGTAATAGCTAGTTATTAATAGCAACGCGTCAAGTCATGGATTGAAGATAAACGATAGGCACATAAACAGTTTTTTTTTTTCAAATGTATTTCAGAAGATTATTTACTTAAAATGGCAACCCTAGCTAGAATGTAAAATGTATTTAAAGAAAAAAGGTTCGAAGGTGGAATTTTGTACGAAATAAATCAAATGGTAGGTTGAGGTGATAGCGAAGATAGATATTCAATGCTAAAACCGCAGTGTATTGGAAAATGACGTATAACTTTTTTAACAATGGGGAAAATTTTCATTGTGCCTTTACGTGCTTTCGCCGGTTCGCGGTGGATAATATTATCTGATCTATATGAAGGTTTATATGTTGACGACTTATGGCAACGTTATGATGACAGATAGATAATGAGAACTAGTCTATATAAAGATTGAGAAATAGAGGGTGGTCGATAGCGTGATGAACCTATGGTCATTTGGTCGTGGTTTGGAGAATATTATTGTTTATTTTTTTATTAGTACTCCCACAGCGTTACAAGCACATTACAACAATTTATACAAAGTAACACATAAATAAAGCCAAAGGGGGATTACACTAGATAACATAAACAAAAAGAACAGAGTATTTGAAAGGAGAAAAAAGTAACATACAAAAATTATAATAGAAACAACTACCTGTACAAAAGTGTATTTACAACACATAAAACAACACATTAAAACACAAGGTAAACCTCGATAATATACAAACAAAACATAGAAAAACATTATATAAAGAAAAATGGAAAAAATTTAGCACGGTAAAAAACGGTTTTTTTCATTCGTAGTGGAAAAAACAATAACCGGTCGCATCTTCATAAGAACAGTTAATGTTGTATCCACGGGTACTACGTAACTAGTATTAAATATTGGCTATAATTATACCTCAACAAGTACATATATGCATGAGTCGTGCTCACACTGATCACAGTATACTTAAAAAGTTGTTACCAAGTCAACGGTCGTAACACAACTGCCTCGCTTACTCGATTGTGTCTGTATTTATATTCTTAAGAACAACTACCCTCCGCTATGTAAACACTACAGTTACATAATTAGATACCAATTTTATTGCATTTATTAGCATTATCACATTAAGATCTCTTTTTCACTAAAACGACACAAATATTGGAATAAAATAAGTCAAATAATAATATTACAATATCTGGCAAACAGCAATTCGGCGATCCAATTAGAAACATCGCAATCGAAATTGGATCTCTGTGTTTATATTTATTCTCTCGCTTAGGCCAATATGTCGTTTAATATTGTTGTACGGAAAATATAAATAAATATTTACAAGACTATATGACACACGGACGTCTGTTCCTAAGGTAGACAACTTAATCTTCTTCCTAGCGGTAGCCCGGTTAAGTACCAGGGTCCGCTTATATTGCAGAGGAGGTGGCCGAAACTATAAGGGGTCCTAGGTACCCTAAAAAGTGAAAGTTGTTTACAAAAAAAACATTTGTAAAGTTACGACCATGCAGTAAAATAAATATAAGAGCGATATCTGTCTATAAGCCTCTAAAAGACCTTGAAGATGCGCGATAAGTTCTCTGTTAGAAAGGATGTCTAAAGCTGAACTTCACGAGAGGTATCTTACAGGTTTCGGTAGTAATATGGCATTGTGTTTTTCCGCTTTGTCGCTATAATTATACGGAGGCGGTGTGAAAATATTATAATGTTTTTAAAACAGCGGCATTAACAAGGAGGCCGGCGTCGCTCAGGTTACAAAGTGTGGACAGTGAGGAGAAAATTAAGCGAGGATTTGCATAATTGAGCAACCGTGGCCTTTGAAAGTTGGAGCGGACCGGCGACACTGGCGCGCCTCCAATTTACATCTCGGCTAACATTTTGTAACGCTACACTGATAGATATTGAGAAAGCTTCGGAGCAGAGAACGGGTGGAGAACTTTATTAAACGTTCCTTTATTTATTTTGACATGACCAATTGAACGTCGTGTGCAAGTTAAAGAAGGACAAATAAAATTTATTTACACGTAGAGATATACATATAGATATCAACGCAAATTCGGCTCTAACTGTCGGCACTCTTTGAATCACATCGGCAATTACGTAATGAGGTGCTGCGGTTACCCAATTAGCAGAAATGCTGCATTTGTGTTTGCTGTTCTGCTGAAAACGCCGATAGTTAATTTTTCCACAAATTCAAATTTCGATCACTGGGCGAATGCTAAGTATAAAGTGGGAATTTTTAAAGAATTATGGCCCACCTGCGCTGCGAGAGCGACGACCGCATTACCCCCACCATAAACCTAAATCACTTGGCTCAGCATTTCCATTACCGACAAAGGATCGGCACCAAAACCTACATTATGACGGTAGTTGAATAATTGTGCAGATAAATGCAATTGATGGGTTTTCGCCGTGCCCTTTTGTGTCCCTTCGAGTAAAGGATAATAGAGTTCTTTATGTATTTTTGCAATTCACGTCTAGGAGAAGGAACATTGGCCATTGAACGTGACGTGACCTCCATGCTCATAGTAAAGAGAGCCCTCAAACGTACATCTGATAACTAGTCCTTGATACCGTTTGGGTTCCTTCCTCTATAACTCTAAGGAGCTGAATACATATAGAGATATTATCATTGTGTAACAACAATAGTCTTGATTTTTTTTTAATTTCAGGTCTGATATTTGTGTTTTCTTTCCTTTTGCATATATTGTCGCAATTGAACCTATAAGCTTAAAATTGTCTCAGTTATACTATTTTTTTTAATACAATACTTTTAGACATCTCTAATATTCCCGTTTCCCCTCCTACTAAGCTTAAATTAAACGTTTATCAAGAATGGGTGCAACAAAACCCCTGCGGCACCGAGGTTGAAACCGGGTACTTTGCGGGTTTCAGTAAATGCCTTGTACTGTTGAGCTGTAGAGGTTCTATTGTATATTTTCACAAGACAATCAGTTTTTCTTAAAAACCCGAGTGTGAATACATATAACGCCGAGGGTGGGAGCTAGTCGTACCATGTTATTATTCGTCGGTCAAACACGTGTCTTTAACACTCGAGGTTAATTAATCATTTTTATACAAAAGTTACTGATGCCCGCGAATTAACATTAACATATCTTTTCTTTTTATGCTCTCGATAAAACTTTTAAACGAAAACCTAAAATATTTTTTTAACATTTTAATTATTAACAATCCAAAATTTTAACATTTTAGCAATATAAATTGTATCATGTTTAGTCCTCTATACTTTTAATATAAAAAGCTGAAGATTTTGTTTGTATGCTTGAACGCGCTCATCTCAAGAACTACTAGTGTGATTTGAAAAATTATTTCAGTGTTAGATATCACATTTATCAAGGAAGGCTATCATCACCTCCCAAAAATTTAATCTCTTTTGCATCTAATTTTACGCGGACGAAGTCGCGGATAACAGCTAGTAATATATAATGTTATATCAGTATACATCTAACCACTCCGAAGATTTTCATTAGACATACACAAGGAAAGAGTCATTGCATTATTTCAATTAATCATCTTTTAAAAGCATTTTTCAATTTCTCTATTGTATATTTAAATCCTCCAACATTTAGTATTTTTCCTTTCATTTTTAAAAAAACCGGTACATTTAAAGATGGTATATACGAAAAAACAATTACTCCCTTTCTCTGATGGCTAACGGTATTTTGTGAATAAATTACGTGTGGGATTTCGGGGCGCGGGATAAAGCCATCATTTTTATGGCGTTTTTATGGTGGAATTTATGGCGGTGCTTTATGGCGCCACTGGCAGGCGATAAATGATCATGATTATTATTGTTCCGCCATTTTAATAGCATCAATCACTTCTATCCGATAATAAATATAACTGGTGCTTGGTTTTAAACATTTTTAAAATAAATGGCTTCTCAACGATTTTTTAAATTGAAACCCAACGAATGCTGGATCGTAGTAACTATTACGTCTCAATTTTTAATCTGTGTTTGAATTGAACAACGAGTTTGTATGCTAGTATCGTTTGGATCTACAATGAAAGTGGGATGTTCAAACAAAGGTTCTGTCGGCACGCCCTTCTCACGAACGAGTACATCACAACATCTCTGCTCATCACAATGGATGCCTTCACGTATCTTTTCGAGAAAGGTTGGCCTTAATGACATTTCTCGTTTCGTTCTTTTTCTCCCTCTCTCTCTCCTCTACTCTGAGACAGCACCCCCTCTCAGTGGATGCCCCCTAAAACTCGATCCCCAGGCCGCTCCCCAACACAATAGCGTGATGATCTTGGGAAATTTGGAACGGCACCAACTTGGGACATAAATGAATGGAGCTAACGACGGAAGACCTTTAACCAGGTGTGGGAAAAAACAAGTTAATTAAAACGAATGTGGAGGTACTGTCTTAGAAGTCCGAAGAGCCGAAAGCAAGAGTGTTTATAAAATTTTCTTTATGTTCTCTTCTTGTCGAGTATGTTCCATCTAGTTGTACAACTGACGAAATTTTTGGCTAATTTCTGGCTAATACCATACAACATAGAGTTAGGCACTAAAACTATTTTAAATTTCATTCGTTTCCTATATAAAACAAAGAATGTTCACATTGTAAGTAACTCAATCATAGCAAGCCAAGGGATAGTACAGTTAGTCCTGTGAACCGTGACCTTGTAAATCGACCAGAGTGACCACACTTTCGACACACGTCGGACATATATTTTCAGTGAACCATTGTTAATTTTTATAGCAATTCACACTGTCATTTCAATTTATTAATGAAGTAAATCTATAAAACACGTGAAACTAAGCTTAGTTCCTATTCAGATGACAAAGAAAATAAAGAAAAATTGTTTAATCTATTTGCACACTTGAATTATAGTTGAATATATTGGAATTAATTACTTTATAACATCATTTGTGCCAAATTCCTGCAAATAAAGATATGATTATTATTGAAAAGCGTAAGTGCAAAACTTAACTGAAAGGAAGTACAAGGGTTACCGGAAATATTTATAGCGGCACAAAGTGTTCTAGAATGCCTATATAGAAGGGTCCTGTATCTAATACGCGACAAAGGTATTTGTTTAATAACTTCAAAAGATGTCGTTAGACTCCGTTCAAAATAATTTTCCTAGTGAGTTTTCAGCACGTTCTATCAACATGGTAAATTTCAAGTCTCTACATCAAATTGGTTAGAAATCCTAGGTAGGACCACCTTATAGGTTGACAGACTGACGAACAGAGTGCAACTAGAGTTAGAGGACTACGGATCCCTAAAAATAGAGACTCTAAAACTGAAAATTAG
This sequence comes from Charaxes varanes, assembly GCA_024363005.1. Lineage (NCBI taxonomy): Eukaryota > Metazoa > Arthropoda > Insecta > Lepidoptera > Nymphalidae > Charaxes > Charaxes varanes. The sequence continues at coordinate 25,139 of JANCMC010042972.1, read as the reverse complement.
GGTGACAAGACATGCACTTGTTTGTGCGAGGTGAGGAGCTACAAACATTATAAGATAAAAGCCCTGTCTAAAGGTTTTTATCGGAAACTGTTTTAAAAGTCCTTAAAAATTTTGTGAACTTCCCTCAATGTCCAAATGAATGGTCACACGTAGGTCAAATCTCCGCGGCCGGTAAATCAGTAATCACACAACAAAACGCGCGATCCGACGGATAAGCGGGAAAAAATGAAGAGCCACGACAGGACCTCCTGACGAGAGGTCGTCGAACCCCGAAATGAGATTTGGATTCGTTGCGGCTAGTTAAGACACTGTTATGTGCCGTGCCACGATAATTACACGGACGGCTTTGTAACGCTCGCTGTGTCAAATAATTTGAGACACGCATTCAAATCATCATCTGTGGGCCTTTTCTTGATTTATTCGTCTATTTTTTTGACGAAAGGAACAGAAGAATATATATCACTAGCGGACCCGGAGACGGAGATAGATGTACAAGGCAGGAAATTACTAGCAATTAGCAAAGAAGTGGAGGGTAGACTAAGGATGTTACGGAGGTTCGATTCCAATTCCTCGAGGTTGGAACCTCCGATTGATTTCGCAAATTCCTTTTCGTGGTTTTCAGATTCGGTTTAGAGTTCAATAATCCTAGAGGTGGATGTTGTGGATACTGGCTGGTGGAAGTTGTCCTTTCAGAAATAGATTTATGGCGAAAAAGCTGCAATGCTTGTGTTTATTAAATATAACTTGATTCTTTTGAAGTCACTCCATTTAATTTCGTTTACTATAAAAATTTAAATTTGATTGTTGTTATTATCCAGGAAAAACCGATTTTTTTATTGAGTAGAATAATATACATAAGAATATAATGATAAATACTGATAGATAAAGGGTGATAGATGGGTGACCCATTTAGGCACTTGTCCTGGACCTTCTTCGTGTTTCGGAACGAACGTAAAACAGTGGGACCCGATTAATGCCCCTTCAGGTTGTAGAGATTGTGGGGGTTTCGACGATGACGTCAGATGGCAATCGGTCAACTACCGCTGATTCGGAAAATCCTTGTCTCGAGAAGAATAAGCAAGGAACTAGTTAGTCACTGGTTTTAAAAAATACGCCCCCACGATTTCTACAACCTTACGACTAATATCTCAAAGAGTCATTAATCGGGCCCCACTGTTTTACGTGCCTTCCGGAGGAAGTCGGATATCAAATATAATCCAGTGCTAGAATGGGTCAGACATCTGTAACCCGGTCGCAGCAAGAGCAACTTAACCTAGCGATCGACTCAAATGGCGACCACTGATTACGCCACGACCACCACCTTTTACGAACTACATGTTTTACAAAAATATATGAAGCGCGTAAAATCAAATTTGCGAATTCCCTGAGACACATATAACATAGCCCTATCAAAATTCGTCAGAGGACGTCAACTAATTATAAACTACCTGCCCAAAAGTTTTGTACGTCCGATGTTTTCGAAATTTCGTGATAAATTAACTTTAGCTTTTATATATATATAATAATTGACAACCCTAATCTAATGTAATGTTTTATTTTCGCAGGGAAAAATCTCTACAATAATGAACACGTAGCGATTAAGATGGAGCCTATGAAATCCAAGGCTCCGCAATTACACCTAGAATACAGATTTTACAAACTATTAGGAACGCACGGTGAGTTGATGACACACAATGCAGATACACAAGACTTACAAATACTTAATAATATATTTACAATGCGCGCAAATTCCATACGAAGTTTATAAGTTTACATTGAAGATTTGTATTATTTAAATACGTCAATATTTGTCTGTCTCTGTCCCACAGCTGAGTTAAAGCGTCTCTTAATTTCTTCCATCTCTTTTTTTTTTTTGAATTTATTATGAATAATATGGCGTGGAATTTGTGTAGATTGGGGATGCCTTTAAATTAATATTAATGTCCGGCGCGATTGCTGCACCGTTTCCTTTCGAATGCTGTGTTTTAATCGCGAGTTACTCGCTAATGAATAATGGTATGTTTCTATTGAGTTGTTAAATTTAAAAAAAAAAGAAAATATACAAGCGTGCACATACTGTCCTTAGCAGGCTCATGTACTAATGAGTGACCTCAAAGCCGTTTGTGAGCAAAAATCGCAAGGTTTTTTGTTTGTACGAATTTTCTAACACCTTTTGCTTTAGCCGCTGCACACATTGTGTTTAATTTGAATGCATCCTAAACACGATCTATTGACAATTGGTCGTAAACATATGAGAGTAAACGTTGTACTTAAAAAATCATTTCGGAAATCCGATTTTTAAATACAGTTTTGACTCATTTATTTTAAGTTCTTTTTACGTGATTGTATTGTTGTCTACGGAACGTTTTATGTTAAAATCGTATTGAATTTTGTGTCTGTGAAATATTATAAAACATGTTAACCTATATTTCGCGTTGAGCAGCCGGGGCCCATTGTGGTGGCAAAAACTGAGCCAACCCTCTTGTCACTTAAAAGAGGCAATTAAGAGATGTGTTACAACGCTAGAATAGTACTCTAAACGAGGCGTCGAGTGCTGTTATCGGGAACGTATCTTAAAAATTAATATAAACCGTTTAATGTAACTTAATTTGAGAACGTTATATTAAATTTTCTATATTAATAAAAATGAAATTTACGTCACCGCCGTTTCCCAGTAAATTTACGTCAAATGAAGTGTTGTCTAATTTATATTACGGTCGAAATATTATTTAAAAAATACTTTCAAATCGCTGGTAGATTCCTATATGATGCTTGTAAAGTGTTATTAGAGTTTTTTTTAAATTAATTTTGGAAGTATTGATTAAAATAGTCTTATGTCAAAAAGCGAGCAAGAAACTCGCGACTCTACAAGTCGAAATAGTTAATCAGCCCGGCGTGTGTACTTACAAGTGATGTCCGTTATTGTTTACAAAATGTAGCGGACCGTGTACGCTTTCAAAGAACGCAATATTTTCCCGCACGACGAAAACACCTGTTAAATTCAAAATAGAATTTGTGAAATCATCCAAATTTAAAACTGACATAAAATATCGACAGCCGTTGAGAGGGCCTAGCACGAACATTTCTCGGCGGTTAACTTACATTTACGCTCGAAACTTAACGTGAAATGAAACATTTATGCTACCGTTTCACACTAACTAACGTACTAGTGCGAATAAATCGTAAAAAATCTCGCACGTATTTAATCCTGGACGTTATGGCGATTTAAGTCGTGTATAACGGTATAGGGAACTTTTATTTAACATTTAGTTTCGAACGTGAAATAAAGTAAATGGTCCAGAAATGTTCGTGCTAGTCGTACAGAGGCCCTAGCACGAACATTCCGAACCGCGCGAGACGACTTTGAAAATATTCGTGGTTTGTTGACAGGACAAGCACGTTGTTATGTCATTCATGCCGTCAGTTCATTTTGGACGTGGTTCGAGACTTACTAAGGGACCCTCTGGTGCCATACTCTGTGGATGATGCGGACCCCGCTAAGTTTTAGTGGGTATTGCGTCAGGGCCATCGAATCCCATACTCCTGTGCGTAAAGTCATTACCTAGCGAAAGAAAAACAAAAAAAAATTCTTAAATGAAAAGAGATACGCCTTTATTTATACGTTATAAACAAAAACAAAAACATCGAACAAGGAATAATTGCGTTATTTGTTGTCATTCGCTTACCTATACATATACATCCGGTAAAAATGGAAATCTTTTCCTAAAAATGTACACGGAATAAAAATTCATGGCACAACTTGACGCAGTATGGTGATTTATCCGTGTATTTTCCGTTCTTTTAGGTTGGCGCATATAGCAAAAAGTGTCGTTGATACAACTAACAACGTTATTGTATTCGAACTTTGAACCCGGCGATGATAAATGCGCGGGTGGAACCAGACTACGGATGCATGTTGCTTATCACGAAACCCGCTTATGCATGGTGAATTTATTTAGAAATGTAACTTGGAATCCTTCGAAAATTCACCGAACGTCGTTGTGTGACTGAACGTTATCTATTTCCATTCGGGCTTGCGTCGAAAGCATAACTTACGTCATTGCAAGACAGTATAGAAAATGAGCTTCGACTCAAAACTTATACTTTCATAAATACTTTGCATACACAATTTTTGTACCATTTTCAGTGGGCATAATCTTTTGATGCCGTGAGCTGATTAGGAATATGATTTCACTTGTTTTTAAGCGTTAAAGGATATCTGATTCTTCCATTCCATTGCCAATATCTTATCCTGTTTTAATCGCGCTTACGTCGAAACTTAGCGTACGTCATTACAAGTCAGTAAAGAAAAAGTGCTTCGAATCAAAACTTATAGTTTGGAAAATACTTACGATTACTAGTTTGCAATTTTTCTTTTGTTTATGCTTACTAACATTAGTACAAGATTATTACTGAAATACTGATGATGTTATATTTATTTGATATAAAGTAACGATAATAGAACACTGACCTGAAATATACATTAATAAGAATTTCATTTAATATAAACATATCGTGCCATATAATATAAATTATAATCCTACATATTTCAGTGTAATTGTACCCATCTGTATAATTCCACAATCTTGCGAATAAATTACCTTGCATTCAAATTGAAATGCAGTGAGAAAGATTTCATTTTTAATTAAATTATGAAATTGTAACACAGGAAGAGCTTAAATTATTTAATTAAGATTAAAATGTAAAATTAAAATGTAGGAAAAGATGAGATATGTACAGTTGGCGTTTTTTTTTTAATATATACACTCGTAGTATATATAGTCTAGTATCTCTATAGAATACTATATACTGTATAGTCTCTGCTTTGGTACCAGTGTTATTAACAAATAAAAGCCTTTCCTGAGTTAATACAATGAGAGATCAAGCTCAACTGAAGAGGAATAGACTGAATTCCATTAACTAACCGAATATCCTGCCCTATCATATACCTGCCTACCCTACTATATAGAATCTCCTATCCTACTGCACTAGACTATAGTCTTATGCACTTCTAACATAATATTTACGCTTAGTCAAAGAAGTAATGGGAATAATAGAAATATACTTAATATTCCTAGAAATCTGTATATTAGAAAAAGGTTAATCCATCGTCGCTACGTCGTTTAATCATTCCCCGGTTATCATGAAATTCCACAAAGCTATTCCCGTTTATATCATCTATTTGAATTGAAATATTATTGTCATTGGTATTAGAATGTATCTAAGATATAGTACACAATAGTGCTGCAAAGTGTGTTTACAATACCTATTGACTTCATGAGCACAATCAAACAAACCCGCCGCCATGAGTCTTAAACGACATTGCTCACAAAACAACGTTAACCTTTAGATACGAGATCGACACGCGTACAATTTGTGTGTAGATGTATACAATTTATTTGTACAATGTATACAAGTGACTGGCCTGTTGGCGCAGACGACAGTCACCCTGCCTTCCGCTCCGGGGGTCGTGGGTTCGATTCCCGCCTCGAGTCTGGGTATATTATCCATATGTAGGTATTTATATATTTCCAAAAAAAAATGTTTGTGTATAACAGGCGGCCGTTATCTATAACACAGGCATTACCTTCTCTTCCTTTGGAACAGACGTCCGTGTGTCATAAAGTCCTATATACTTATTTATTTATTTATTTGTGAATTTTTATGTATTATATAGTCCAAATTTATTTACATCATTATAATTTATTTACTTACATCAATCGTTGTTCATAAGTATCGCTAAAAGTCAAAAAATTTTATTTTATTTCCCTCACTTCTAGAGAGGTTTGAAAGAAAAAAAAGCAAAGGAAATGTTCAGTGATTATTAAAAAATGCTAATAACATACAGATTTGTTCGGGGAAGAAGTCAGCAAAGCTGAAGTGGGTATGGGCTGGGCAAGTGGCAAGGATGGACCCGTAAAGGTGGGCTAATGTCGCGACAGTATGGGCTCTCACCAGTGGCCGCCGACGACCAGGTAGGCAAAGGAAGAGGTTGCAAAATGACTTGGACGCCTTTGCGGGAAAGAAATGGATTCAGGTGGGTCAGGAAAGGAAGGTGTGGTTAGAAAAGGGGGAGTATCAAAGTCCTGTAATATATTTATAACTATAATAGAGAATAGCCGCGTGCAAAAGCTAGTGACAAATAAAGTATTACCAATAGGGTTTGTCTGTAATATCGACGAATATTTATGAGTTTCTGTTTCTAGTACTTTTGCCGAAAGTTTTTTCGCAAATGATAGTAGCGTCTGCGATAAATTTGATGCTCGACTCAGAGTGATAGTGACTATTTTTCTGTCTGCGACTGCTTAAATCTATTACATACTAGCGGACCCGACAGACACAGCCCTGCCCGATAGTTAGGTTACTTACTGTTTAAAATCTATTGTGCTATAATATTGCCCCGTTCCCTTTCCCATTTCCGTTTTATAATGGTTCACTATTTTGGCGTGAATCGCTTCAATATGAAAGATAGATATATGCTGTCGCGGGTTTCTTTTATAGAATTTTTTAACCGACTTCTAGAAAAGGAGGAGGTTATCAATTCGACCCGTACGTTTTTGTTTTTTCTTTTTATGTTTATTACCGCAGAAGTTTCGACTGGGTGCACCGGTCTTGATGATTTTTATGTAATTTTCATATTCATTGTCATAGGAACTAAAAAGCAAAAAATATTAAGTACTTTCATACGTTTTAGAAGACACTTACTGATATGCTGAAGTTGGTGCCATCTGCATCAATTTAGCGGAGAACCTATTTGCCATGGTACCGACTTCAGCACATCAGTCGTATACTATATCGTATGAAAGTACTATTTATTTTTTGCTTTTTAGTTCTTACGCCTTTTGGTTTTTGAAGGTGGTTTTAATAGCTCGCAGATGGCAGAATTTTCGGCTAGTTAATTGACAATTATCGTTATATTTTGAATAATTCACACTATATCTTTATAATCTATAGTCTATGTTTTATTCTGATGTATAAACTATCATACTGTTAAGCTTTATTCAAATCCATTTTACAGTTTTTCCGTGCAATAGCGTCAAACATACATCATAGGATTATATTTAACACAAACATATAAACCACCCTGGCTTCATCCCATGTCGGTGATGCCAAGATGTTTTGATACTTCACGTTTCTGTAATGTTAAGTTAAAGTTTATATGTTGCGTTCAACATTAAGGTGCTTCGTAAAAAGCGTCTAACATGATATCTGAAAAAATAACAATACATTCTTGTACCCCTCCGAATTCACACTCGTATGTACCCCACGCATACACAGTCCCCTTACATTTTAATACAGACAGGTATCACGAACAAGCAACGTTTGTATGTCACCAAAATATTGTAGCAAACAATATTTCGGTTGCGAATAAACAGAAATCTGTGCAAGGTCGGCACTAAAATGCTTCCTTCATCACTCAACGTCCCGTCGCGAATTTATCACAAGACAGTGCCATCTCAAAAAAAAGAAAACTGCGTTTGGAACTATGGCGATATGTAATATTTCATATTATGTAACGTATATTAATTTCAACATACCAATATATGTATATCAGCCATTATAAACTTTTTGCGTACTAATGTTTAAACATAAAGATAAACCTGGTTGGAGTTGAGTCGCTTCAGGTTTGTACTTTATAATTAACATGCAAAAATGTAAGATACACTCAGTTTTGTAAGAACTAATTTTTAAAAGCGTGGCTAGCGAGTTTCTTGCTGATTCTTCTCGTGGCCCAACTCTTCCGAATCATTAGTAGCTTTTAAAATATTTGACGATTCAATAGAGCTTTTAAAAGTCTATTTAATATCATTTGAATTTTAATTTGAAAACATCGTCTAATCACAAAGTGAAGATCAATAAACGAGATAAAAAATAGAAAGAGTGTATTATTAAAAATTTATATCAGCGTTTATAAGATTCCACTAATTTTAAGTAAACATCGTTTTTCATATGTTATAATACAGTAACATTCTGAAATACAATAGAATGTAAAAGAAAAGATAATATGTGATAATAAATAAGATGATATGTGATCTTTAACACTTACACTTGCATTTCCAGAAGGGTCGTCTTCTGAAAATGCAAGTGCAAATGCAAACGCGTCGCGGATGCAAACTCTTGAGAAGTAAAAATGATCTTGTATCCTTTCTTTTATATCCTTCTTCTTCTTTACGTTTCAATGGCAAAAGTATATTTTGGGTGTAAGGGCCTATATGTTCAAAGCCCAAAAAGTAGCGACATCGATTGCTCGACCGGAGGCGGCCATATTTGATTGTTTTGATTAAAATAGTAACAACATAATTTGTCTTTTATTCTATTCCGTTCAATAACACAAGGTTGCACCACAATACGACACCTACCATTTCGTGAACAGCACTGAGAACAAACACGGTATGAGCGTGTACTACGGTAGAGGGCGCGACGCGGGATACCCCAAACAGTTTAACACCGCCCGATTGGACTTCTACTACCTGTCTGATAACGCACTACAGATTAAGGTATCATCATTCTCAACCTACGTTGACCCACTGTTGGGTATAGGTCTCCTCCCCTTTACGCAACAGTTGTCTATGCCTTATAAGTTATGCCTTCCTTTTGGCAGCCCTATATTGATGTTTCTTAAATATTCTACAGATTTCCGACGCAGAAAATAAGAGATTCGAACCACCCTATCCCGAAATTCCGCTGGTTTCGGGTCCTATATCCCATTTGAAGTATCGCGTGCAAGTAGACAGCTCAGCTATTGGATTCCAAGTTATTCGGAATTCAGATAATGTTACACTGTAAGTAGTGTTCTAATGAAATAAAATTGTTTGTACATATTGTTTTTTGTCAATGTTATAATTCGAAAGTAAAATTTTGCTATTAATAATTACAAAATCTTAACAAAAAAACAACGACTTCAAATTGTCAGAACTGGACCAATAAAAAAAAATCATCAAAACCGGTTCACGCAGTCGAAAGTTAAGAGATAACAAACGTAAAAATATTTATAGCCGAATTAAGAAGGTTGTCCTTTTTTTGAATTCGGTTGAAAAAATAAATAATTCATATAGAAGAGATTATGAGACAGCATTTATAATTTTGTTTAATTGTGACCAAAAAATCTAAGGAAGTGTTCAAATCAATCAAATAAAAAGATGGCTTCGTGAAGTTGACATTTACAAGCTTTTCTTCATCGTCAATTAAAAGAACTATTTTAAAAAATACCACTTATTCGGAAACGTCGAACTACGAGAAGAATCAGCAAGAAACTCGTTAGCCACTCTCTTAAAAATAGTTCTTACGAAAAATGAATTTACTACTTTGCCATATTAACTATAAAGTACAAAGCTGGAGCGAATCAATTCCAAGTGTTTTCAAATTGAATCACAAATATTTTATTTTGCAATAGAAAAAAAATATGAAACAGACCCTAATTCTAAAACCACTTACAAAAAGAAAAATAAGTAATGAAAAAAGGGTCGTTCGGCCAAAAAGGATGTAAGCAGCATCCAATTGAGCACCTATGGGATGACGTCACGATCACTTCATTTTTAATATAGCCTTCGACTGTATAATACGCCTTACGAATAAGAGTGTTTTTAACATGGCGTTTAAATTTATCAATATACAGATTTTAATATTGAATTTTGTTGAAGAAACAAAATTCCGGATGCAATATTAAATCTGTCTATTCTTAAATAATGGTTCAATGTCCTTTGACAGGGTAAACACCCAAAATGTTGGCGGGCTGATACTCTCCGACAAGTTCTTACAAATATCGTCCCTGTTATCGACCGAGTACATCTACGGGCTGGGCGAGAAACAGGCGGCGTTTCTAAACGATCTCAACTGGAAAACATTTACCTTATTTAACCGGGACATGCCACCCTCTGAAAATGTAAGTGTATTATAATTGAGATGTGAACACAATTAAGTTAAACAGAAATAAATCACTCGTTCAAAAAGAACGGCGACTCAATAATTTAACCAAAAAGAAATTAATAAAAAATATGCGGGTAGAAAAATATCACACATCAGACGTGTTGTCTCTTCAACGACTGACGTCGAACTGCCTAAATCGGTATAATCGCCCCGATTTTAAAATATCAGCTGCTTCTAAATTAATTATATTTAGGAACGTAATATTATTAACTAGCATTACATTTCGACTTTGTCCGCGTGATTTCTATTTTGTTAAATTTCAAAGGTTTTTGTCATGGTAGTCATCGTTACGCTTTGACACCGTCTTATGGTAAAATGTATACATGTGTGTGTAAATCGTTTGGCATTGGTGTGCGTGTGATTTTATTTTTATAATTTAATACATTAATAATGCATATTTAATAAAAATATAAGCATTCGCATACCATCGTGTGTACAAACTATAATTGTGGCAAATCTCATACATTTTTGTCCGCGCAATTTTCGCAAAGTGGTACTGAAAGTTTTGTCCTCACATATTAATATAAGTATAGTATATATGCTATTTTTCTGAAACTGAGTACTTTGTAACATGATTCTCTTTCTACTCTCTCTGTTGACTTAGCAAGTAAATATTAAATATACAGAAGGCCTAGCACGAACATTCTCAATAGTTTTACTTACTTTTACGTTCGAAACGAAACGTCAAATGAAGATTCGTGCTTCCATTTTACACAACTTCCATGGCCGTATCCTCGAGGATTCGATACTGAGGCACATCGGAAAGTCAGTGTAGTGCTGTGCTTTGGTGGCGGATTCGGTGGTGTAGCTTTCGGGTTGCGGCATTGCACCGATTTTCCCTCGTATTCATTCGGGGATTTAAGCAAAGTGGTTTAGTATTTAATGCATCTTCTTGTTTATTGTTTTTTATTAATTATTGTAATTTACCGGCTCAGCCGTGATGGATAAAACCCGGCCTTGGTTTCATGCATGGTTTCCATATGTAACTATGTGAATTTGTCTACATTTTAAATAGAAGATTAAAAATAAATAAACGACTGTGTTTAAGACCACATGACTGAAGTAAACCTTCTTTAGCTCCATCAATATGAATGCATAAATACATGTCTATATGTATAATTAAAATTTAAAATGAATTTATAATTTTATTCACTTTAAACATTCTATATTGCATATATTTTATTTACAGACAGTAGTTCTGCAATATGTCTTTCTATCATCTCTCTCTCTTTCTATCATCACTAACTTATATCTCCCTCTAAAATTCCGTTCGCCTCGCCTTCACCAGCTTACGCTCCAAGTCAAGTGTGCGTAAAGTTTTACTTTAAAAAGAATAACTGGTACTACAAATATAACGACCCGTTTTCCCAGTTGTGCGGTACTTGTCCAGTGACAATAGTTATAAGATTGATACCTTGTGTTGGTATCGCGGCGTAGGTAGTGCATTCCTATCTGTGTGGGCCCGAATAACATCTGTGTAAATTCCAAGGGCCCGGTGCGGTGTCGAAATGTATTTATTGGCGGCGGACGATGCTTTCTTGACGCGATTTCTAAAGTGTTCTGTTATCATAACGCATCGAGTGATTGGAACGTTATTTAAATCTTAGTGATTTTGTTGAAGTGAACACTTCCTTAGGTGATTTGGACATTATTGAGACGAGTAAAATCCATTGTATCCTCGTCATTGTCGCATAGACGTCAGTCGAAAGTTGTGAGGTAACAAATATATAAAAAACAAAAACTGGTCAGAACTGTAAGCCGTTAAGGAGTTTCATTGATGATCATATTCGACTACAACAATTACTTGACTATAATGACGTTACGTGAATCAAATATCAAAATCAAAAGTTTCCGGCGAGTGTCGTTAATTTTCTGCTTAGAATTGAAGAGTTCCTTTACTAAAAAAAAGTACAGTCGAATTTAGAATCTCCTTAGTTAAAAATGTTTTTTTTTATTATTTCGTTTCACAGGGATTCCAAACCAGACGCTATAAGAAAAAAGGTAACCGGATTCAAAGCTTTGTTTGGTACACAATGATCACGGATAGGGCTGTCGCCGTGATGTCGGCAGATAGCCGGTTCGAGTCCGCGCCACGCAAATATTTCCGCCTAATTACCCGCGCTGCACGGATTTTAAGACTTAGTAAACGATGAAGATAATGTTTCGTACACAAATTAAGTATGCAAGTTTAATCAACCTTAATGTTAATAAACGTAATTTTGATGATTCTTTTCTTATTTGAAAAGTGGTGCTTCTCGTGAGGTCCCATTTCAATTTGGTCCAGTTCTGAATGCTTTAAGTCGTTTTTTCTTAAAAAAAGTTTTTTTTATTTAAATTTTTGCTTTTTTCGAGAAAACTACAATTTTAACATTTTAATGGCTCCCACGTAAAGTATCGTAAGCCACATTTTGCCATGTTCGCTTTTTAAATAGAACTCAACAAGTTCGTTTAGAAAACGTAAAAAACTTAGCTTAGCAGTTTTTTTTTTAAAGTACTTTCTTGGTCGACTATACAAGGTTGTAAACTTTCCACTTATGCAATTTTCACCCAACAAATTTACTTTTAAAACATTCGTTTTTATGTCCAGGTGTCGTAAAAGTGCCAGACTATTTTATTGCAAGGACCCCAAAACGTTTTAGTGACACTCGTAAAATAACGAATGCTGTAAAATTCACGCATTGTTCTCTATTGTTGTGTGTCGTCCCGCAGTTTACTCGGAGCTATCAATTTTTTTTTTAAGAAAATAAAATAAGATAAATTTTAACCGTTTCCCACTAAAAACATAGGTTGTAGGCTGGCTTTGGGAACCAATTGAGTCAGGTTATGAACAGCGTTTACGTATTTCATCCCTTTATAAACTAAATTTTTCAGTATTATACAAGTTAAAACCCGGGACATAGTCCGATATTTGAATTTGCCAAATTTGGAAGCATTGTGTTGCAAAACCCCAAGTCACCCCCCACCTCCTAAACCTCGAACTTCAAGGACTTTAGGGTTCCGTAGTTCTACAAGGAAAGAACCCTAATAGTTCGTTCGTCTGTTCGCCCATTAGATGGCTCTCCTAGAATTTCTATACTATTAGTGACTTGAAATTTTCAACATTGATAGGACTTACAAAAAACTCAGTAGAGTTTGAAACGAATGAAGGAATGATTTAAGAAAGGTAGGTAGTACAGAAAGGTAGGATCCCAACATACACACGTATCTTTGGGATTTAAGATATCGCACACTTAATGGTAAAGTGACCTAACTCAAAAATGCCGGTTACCCAATTATCGCAAAAAACGACTTATTCTACATATAAAACGATAAAAACGGACATAATAGTAAGGAATTATGTATTTGTAATACTCATGATCTGATCTGAATGATGAAATGATCTGATTCATGATATTGAAATGTTTTTCTTACGATATTTTATTATTAGTTTGTCTTTGTAACTAAAATAAGTTCTTAGTTAAAGGGACAAAAATAGCTGTACCTTAGTGTTGGATGGAGATATTGAAATAATTCTTTGATTGGCTGATAGAGGACGTCGAAACGAAACTGTCTGTATCTTAAATTAGACTTAAAACGTAATTGCTCAGTTTATAATTAAACGTGCGATATGTTCCCCCAAATTAGAAGACAATTGTTTGTTGAATTCATAACAACTTATAGTCTGAAAAATAAATAACATAACTTGATTGAGAAAATATCAAAATAGAAAGCGAATATTAAAATTTTATTAAAGACAATCATGATATTAAAATGAATACTAATGAATTTAGACATTTTTAATAATATTAAAAAAAAAAATTAATCATTAACATTAAGTTTAGTTCGGTTAAGGTTAAATTATTAATTTTACAAAAATTTGGCCAGCACGATGGTAGATTCGGCTTTATAAAATCAGTATTATTTTCGTTTAGAAATTGGTTCCTCTCAAAATTATTAGGTTCGGTTGTATTTTAATTATAATATATACCTTTTATTTTATTTTTTATATTATTCGATTGTTTTTATCTAACCTATTGAGAACAATACAAATAAATTCTGGTAGTTGCATTGTAAATTGATTTATAACGATTTTCTTTGATACAGAAACGAATAAAATGAAAAAAAAAAGAATTATGAAATAAACGACTTTAAGCCTTAACATCTATTTATATTTCAGAATTTTACTTATGATACAATTTAAAATAATTGGACGCATTTATAACACACAGATGTGCATAATACTTGTTCCGTCCTCCATATTTAGATTTATGATTGCAAATATTACCTATATTTAAATACATAATAAAATTGTCTTATGCTGTAATCCCCCTTATAACACGGTAAATTTATTCCACGTTATAGGGGAAACGCGTTGTAGGAGAATTCTCTTACAACGCGCGTTGTTGTACGAGATTCGCATAATTGTAATATTATATGTTGTAGAATAATATTAATGCATTATAAGGTACCGTGGTATAGGGTGGGGCTACAGTATCTTCTACACCAATATTTTCCAGTAGATAATTAAATAAATATCAAAGTATAAATTGTCAAAAGATCTTATACTCTGTGTTTGATAGTCCAGTATTTTTTTTCGTTTGTAAAAATCTAGAAATTAGACTTCTATTTTCATTTTTGGTCTTCCTGTTACTAGAATAACTCCTGGATCTATTAGACATTGATTTTCCTCAGATTTCTGTGTATATGTCCGGAAATTATTCGATATTGAACGTCTATTTAAAATAATCTTTAGTGTATGTTAGGACCATAGACATAGTAAAGCACTAGACTGGCTGTTTGATGACATTCATGTTCCAATATTAGAGATACAAAGAGAAATACTGTATAGTTGTCTTTATAATCCGAGAAGGTCGAAGCTTAATCTTAATGTCACTGAGTGATATTAGTCGTGACGTAGTAGAGATTGTGGGGATTCCGGGGATGACGTGAGACCACAGTCGGCCATCTTAAGTCGCCCCACAATCACATCTTTTGCAATCTAAGCGGACTCTAGTACTAGACCGTTATAACGCTAGGATGAAATTGTCCGTATAATCTACGTCTAGAGGAAAAAAGATAGCTCTACCTTAAATCAAGCTTTATGTTTCTTTCAAACTGTCAATACAGAAAAGATTTAAATCGCGCTGTCTAGTTTCACTATGTCTATGGTTGGGAGTTAAGTATATGAAATAATATTATAACGTTTTGTAGTCAAACTTTTTTACACGTTGCATTTATTGTGAATTACTTATACATGTTATATTTAAAAATTAACCATAGATTTAAAAATATTTTATACCTATTTTACCTTTTGTCTGTATTTTTAGACACTTTTTTATTATAATATATGAATTGTATGTAAATGGTTGTTTAATTTTATTTCTTCATATTGTCCTTGTCTGTTCTATTTTGGAGAAAGTTTTAAGTTCTGTGGGATTTAGAAAGCTCTCACAAAAAGATATTCGTGGATCGTCCATAGTTTTAACCAAGAGCATGGAGACTACATAAAGGAGTGACACCTCTGTATATTAAAAATGACCGTTGAATTACGTAAATAAGAAGGCGCCACATCAGCATCATGGTAAATTTTTTCCCCAAAATACAAATAAATATGATTTTAACTTTTATTAAAGTGGATAAAACTAAACAAACCCTTAACAAGATTAATCAGGACGGTAAATATAGTATTTTTAAATAATAAAAAAACCGCCTTCAAAACACACCAAGGAACTATAAAATAAAAAATAATTAGTACTTCCTTATGATTACTTACTAGACACCTAGTCATGTGTTGAAGTAAAAGTAGACTTATTTTGTCTATATATATATGGGTAGGCCAACTAAACACACTGTTTTAATGACAGATGAGGTTTCGGAATAAATGAAAACAATATGGATGAATATGTATGTACATAAATTTTTAGAATTTTCTTAATTTCATAAAAATTGCTTTACCGATTTTGATAAAAATGTATATCGTAACACCCTTGCAGTGTGGTCTACCCAACAAAAAAATAATCATCAAAATCTGTTCATCAATTGCGGAGTAATCGCGTAACATACATACACTCGAATTAAGAACTTCCTCCTTTTTTGAGTCGGTTAAAGAAGACCATATATTTACATATCTCAAACGCCAAAAATACATAATGACTTAAAATTAACTAACACGCCTTCCAATTTGAACCTTGTCATTTGAAAAATAATCTTTCTTATTATACAACTATTATAAGAAAAGGTCCCGAAAGTATAACAATCAAAGAAAAACAGCTTTAATTCAAATTTATAATAATGAAAGGTCGCCATTCAGAGAAATTTAATCTTCCACAATCACAGCAAGAAACCGTTATTACTGAAGGACTCTGGCCGCTTCATAATCCGCCTCTCTCCTGCCGTACGCCCCACTTCATACAAATTGTACTCTATACTTAGAAATTTCATTTGCGGGATTGTTCTTCAACCTTTTTATTTACACATTATTGTAACCCGCGGATTAAATTTGAGTAGATTTGAGTGTTTTTTTGTACAGAAATCTATTTATTATGGTAAAAGTAAAGTAACTAACATCAGGTATCTACTAGTGAAAGTCTCGTGGAAATTGGTCAAGCCGATTCGAGGATTACCTTCTTTTTATCCAACGAATCTCACAATTTGTATTTTTATGAAATTAAATATAATCAGTATTTAAATATATAATTTTATTTCGACATTAAATATAATTTATGTTTAATGACCAGGGTTTTATTTGCAAAGCAATAATAATAAAACTTTTTACATATTTCTTACAGCATTGAATCCTAGTATTGCTAAAAATAGTAGGTAGGCTGGATGTATACTATAGAATACCGACAGACGGATAAGTGAATGTAGTTATATATAATGATACTAGCCATGCCAGCGACTTTGTCCGCGTAAAATTAGGCAACAAAAAATGGATTCAATTCTGAACGCGATTATATATAACGCCTTAACCTTATAACGCCTTATAACCTTCTTCGATAAATGGGTTATTTAAGACTGAAAGAATTTTTCAAAGTTCCTGAGATTAGCGCGTTAACGTAAACAAACAAACAAACTCTTCAGCTTTACATATTAGTATATTATATCTTCTCAGTAAATGGCGCGAGGAACACTAGTAAACTTAGCATTTAGGTCGTAAATTTTATCACCCAATTATTATAATGATAAAAAAAATTAATATTAACACATTTGAAACATATGACGTTCATAAGTGCTTAAAGAAGTCTATAAGAATAAACGTGTTGGGGATCGGTGCCTTGACTGACACAATTTTACAATAAGAATCAAGTAGCGTCGTAAAAAAACGTGCCGTACCGCAATTAGGAACAACCTTAAGTACTAAAAGAAGGCCGACACTAGTGTACGCCGTAAAATAGTAAACAATCCGTGTTTACGTGAGCGAGATAGTACTATCTTCGTCTAACTCCAGCAAGAGTTAGCTATCTCGCTCACTATGTATACTAGTACCAGCGGTCAAAGATCTTAGAGAAGAAGATGATATAGCTATAGCTATAGACTATCCCTTTCTTCGATAAATAGGCTATCTATCACTGAAAGAACTTTTCAAATCGGACCAGTAGTTTAAGAGATTAGCGCGTGCAAACAAACAAACAAAAAAAGCTTTATATATCATTATATATCAGTGTAGATTATATTATCTTAAAGATTTTGTCTGTGGGCCGATAAATGTTATATTCAAATAGACTTTTACAAGATCTTTTCAATCGTCTAATTAATTAAAAGCTACCACTGATTCGGTAAAGTCGAGCCCCGGGAAGAATCAGCAAGGATCTAGTTAGCCACTTTTTTTTAAATAGTTTCTACAAAAATGAATTTAAGTCACTTCAAGCCGATACAGGTAAAAATAATAAATAAATAAATATATACAGGACTATATGACACCTCTTAATGTACAAATGGTGCAAGTAACAAATTAAACTGACACTTGGCTATCTTTTTGTCGATTCGATGGCAAATACGCTCCCCATCTTTCTTAGTTGGGATTCTGTAAGCGAAATAAAGAAAGTATAAATTACTAAATTTTCTACGTCCGGGTACCAGTACCTCTTTCTCAAATAAGATTGGCGTGGAGTAGCGGCAATGCTGTCACGTCAAGTGATGGTATTGTTGTCGCCTTTTGTTCGGTTTGTAAGACTTGCCTGTGGCCTAAACTCGTCATTAAGGCCGGCAACGCAACTGCTTGTCTCCTGGTTGTGTAGAAGTCCATGGACATTAGTAGGTACTTAGCTGCCTCCTGCCTGCTCGTTTGCCCCTTATAACATTATATATATATACATTCTTTTTTTGTTTCAAATATAATTATCCCAAATAGATAGGAATAGATATCCGGCCAAGTTTATCGTTTATTTATGACTGCACGTATTACGTATATAATCTTAGCCACTTTCAAGTCACGTCATCAGGGATTTTACTGGATTATACATTAATGTATTCCTTTGAACCAATGTATGTTTGTTGTGAGCGAAGCGAATGTTGATAAGATACTGAGTTATCCTTAAGTATATAAATCTATATATGTATAAAAATTGATGTTGTTTACACCATTTATAATTAAAGAACCATTGAATTAACTGATTTTTCTTTTTAATATGGATTCGCTAGATTTGTATTCATCTCCATGTCAGAATGCAACAAAATCAGCAAAATGTCTATTAAAATTTTCATCAAATTAGTTTAGTTTTTCATGCATGTCATAGATTTCCGCAAAGTATAATACCTGATGCCGTCAATAAGTTAATTTAAGCTTAGGTTGAGGTGAGGCACAGCCGCTTGGCACAGACGGTCGGCACAGCCGGTTGGTACAGCTGGTCGACACTGTGTCGTTTATGCAGCAAATCTGGTGGAAATAACAGTGACCAGGCCACTGACATTGTGTACAGAGCCCTTAGACGTACCTGACAAAATTTAACAGATAAGAAAAATACAGTAGAGACAGATTTTCAGTCATAAACACCAGTTTATCGAACCTGACTGCCAGCCCGCAAGGTGGTTCCCTAGGATTTGCAAACTATTAAATGTAGAGACTTGAAATTTTCCATCTTAATGGGACATGCTAATAACTCATTAGAAAATTATTTTAAGCGAAATCGGAAAACAGTATTTGAAGTTGTTTAACTAATACGTTTATAAACGTGTGATAAGTATGTTGATAGGTATCGTTTTTATTATCAGTCTCAAGAAAAACGACACACACAATTTAGTGATATAGACTGATAAAAATACAGTAGAGACAGTTTTTCAAACATAAATACCGGAGTTAACGGTCCTAACTGTAAAGTATGGGGCGCACACTCTTTGTTATGGTTTTAACGCAACCTTTTTCTGTCTTGCTACAGTAAACTTTCCGTGTAGAACCATAGACTAAGGATTCTATGTGACGGGGTTTAAATATGGAACTGCATTCTTTGTTATGGTTTTGATACAACCTTTTTCTGTATTGCAACACTGAATTTTCCGTGTAGAAGTATAGATTAAGGATTCTATGTGACGGGGCTTGAATATGGAACTGCATTCTTTGTTATATTTTTGTCACAACCTGCCTCAACGCACGTTGTTTCTAAACGTGCATTGAGGCACATCGGAAAGTCAGTGTAGTGCTGAGCTTTGGTGGAGGATTCGGTGGTGTAGCATTCGGGTTGCAGAATTGCACCGATTCTTCCTCGTATTCATTCGCGGATTTATGCAAAGAAGTTTAGTATTTCATGCACTATAAAATGAGATAAATATGGTAATAGAAAGAGACGCAGATTGATTTACGCGTGGCGATGCGACCCCACATTGTATTATCAAGAGTTTGACGACATATGAAGAGAGAATAGATAACAAGTGGTGACGAGCGTATCAATGCACGTTTATATAGAAGGGTTCTGTATCTGATCCTCGATAAAGGTAAATTTTAAAGAACTTCAAAAGTTGTGGTCCAATTTTGCTCATAATAATTTTCCTCGTGAGATTTTTGCGTATTCTCTTATCACAGTAATTTTTAAGTCTCTACATCTAATAGTTTGTAAATATCCTAGAGAGGGGACTAACTTGCTGGCGAACTGACGGTCGGACCTCTAGAGCAACACTAAAGGATTCCTTGCAAGACTACGGAACCCTAAAATGAAACAATTACTTTCACCAAGCCAATGAACTCGTTGAAAACGGTTACAAAACCACCTTAAACGCGGTAGAGGTGGGAGTGAGCGGTATACTAGCAAAATCCCTTACTAAAAGACCTTGCCTTGTCAAGAACTATCATAAGTTCATTATTAAAAAGGGCATCTAAAGTCACACTAGTAGGAGGATACAAAATTTGGCTAGGCAGGGGAGGGAACACTGGCAGTGAAGGTGAGTGTTAGTGATCACTATAAAGAGCGCGCTCCTACATCACTAGACGTGACAGCATTGCCGCCACTTCACGTCGATCTCATGTGAGAAAGAGGTACTGGTACCCGGATGCGCTACAAGTTAAGGCTACAAGCGTGGCGCTACTTTTAATTAAAATGGTGTAAATAAAAACAATGGTGTTCCTAAGCAAGAAGAAACTGGCTAAAAACGTTCGTTATTAAAGTCACTAATTGATCCAGCTGATGAGAATGTCCCTGCACAATATAATTAAAACTTGACAAACAGCCGAAGTTTTGAACACGACAACTTGGGGTCTTTGTTAAAATAATTGCATGGAAATAATTTTTATATAACACTAGGCTAGACAGACTAGCTGCGTCGCGGGACTCTGTCCACGTAAAATTATACTTGCGAGAGAGCCCACTTCCTTAAGCTGGCCTTAACAGAAAATCCGTTCCTAGATGACATCTACCTAAAACCTGCCGCCCTCAAATTTCATTTTTGTACGTAACACGGTTTTCGAGGTTTCGTAATATGTGACCTTTCGCTTTTTTATAAAAAGACTAGCTTTCCACCCGGTTTCGCACAAATGAATAGATAGACAAATGATAGACGTAGATATACATGTATTCTACATTTAATTATTGATTAATCATATACACCTTTCTCTTAAATCACTCTATCTATCGATGAAAACCGCATTAAAATCCATTGCGTACTTCAAAAAATGTAAGGGTAGAAGAACAGGAAGCGATTTTTTTATACTATGAAGGATAGAGAAGCGGGAGGCATCTTCTGATTATAGTGATTTCTCACTCCCAACTAAACAATTTCTCTACCAGATTGTTTGCATGCATCACCGGCCTTTGAGACATGTGTAGGCTATTTTCTTGCAGGTCCTTAAGTTGTACCGGTTCGGAAACGAGTGTGGGAGTGGTCCCAAAGTTGTTGTCTAAGACAGGATAATCCTTGAAAATCGTACGATTGTGGAATCAACGACGTCTAAACCATCATAAATCATGAATTTTTCCATTCAAGTTGCTCACGGTACTTCTTTCTTGCACACCTTTTATGTAGAAAAAGTTATCAATTTTGAACATATAATATCACCTTATATAAGGCAAGGCAAGTCAGGCGTAACAGTAGTAATATACAAAAAGGCTTGGCCCCTGAATTTATCCGGCATGGTTCCAGGAAACCTTAGCGTGGGCGTGTCGCACGAATTAAATGTCCCTTCCGTTCGGACCCGAAGGATTAATTAGCAATAATGCCTTCACCCGTCGAAGCCTTCCATTTATTAATGATACGAAATTACTATATAGGCTCTTTGGGGATGGGAATAGGGTTGACAACCTAGGAGTTAGTAGCATGGCAAGCACGAAAACTAAATAACTTTGCTTAAATCCGCGAATAAGTATAGAAACTCGTCACAACGTTTTAACCTGAAAGCGTTACCACCGACAAGGCCATTAGAGCACGACACTACATTGGATTTCACTTGACTTTCCTTATTCCTTAAAGCACGTTTTCTTCGACACCAAGGCATTATCTGAGGCCCTAGCAAGAACATTTCGAACGGTTCAAATTCGAAGATTCATCTATATTTAGGATGAAAATATTCGTGCTAGGGCCGCAGGAGGCAAGTCTTTATCGTGTTACGCCTTTAATCAATGCTGATGCAATCTGCGTTGGCACTAAAGAGGGTCTGATGTGCGCCCAGCACGAATATTTTCAAAGTTGAATCTTGAACTCGAACGGTTCGAAATGTTCGTGCTAGGCCCTCTGGAGGTAGTCGTAAAGTATACCAAAAACGTGTGTGTCCTGAGTTTCCGCATAGTAACGTCTTATTCTATCATTTTTTTTTTATTTTCTTTATAAGAAACTATTAAATTTGGTACAATTAAGTTAAAGCACTAATTCCCACGTGCTGGTTAAAAAACTGTGATACAGGAAGATGTGAATTCCGATTCTAGTTAAGTCTACAAAATGTAGTGTACAAATTATCATACAAAACAAAAAGTAATTAGGAAATGACAAATAACTTAAACAAAAGAAAGTCACATATTTTGCTAACTTATGTACTCTATGTTAATTATAGCATGTAATATGAGGAGGTCGTGGCGTAATCAGTAGTCGGCATTTGAGTCGATCGCAAGGTTAAGTAGCTCTTGTTGCGACCGGGTGATAGGTGGGTGATTCTAACACTAGTTTACATTCGATATTCGAGCTCCTCCGTGATTTGGAAGGCAAGTAAAACAATGGGACCCGATTAATGTCACTGAGTGATATTATTCGTGAGGTTGCAGAGATCGTGGGGGGTTTCGAATTCCGTCAGACGGCAATAACCTTAACTCGCCCCACAGCCACATCCCTTAAATTTGTCATTAAGGGCCGGCAACGCATCTGCTAGCCTTCTAGGTCGTGTAGAGTCCATGGGCGTCGGTAGGTGCATCTGCCGGCCTTCTGGTCGTGCAGATGTCCATGGGCGCCGGTAGGCACTTCGGTGCCTGCTGCCTGCTCGTCTGGCCTAGTATGACCACTTTCATCCCAAATACAGTGGAGACTTGGATTACGAACGGTTCGAAATGTTCGTGTCAGGGTGTCAGACGACCGTGAGTTTAACAGTACTTATATACGATTACCTATATATTTAATGACGCATAACTCCAATAATACATAACTGTGCGTGGAAAACATAGTGTACATAGCGGGCACAAATTGGCACAAACGCTTCGTTACGTCGGCACAAGATGTATTGAAAACTAGATATAATGCGACTGATTAGTACGGCATGTGCGCAAATACAAGCGCGACTGCGCTCGTGACTCGCTCCATTTGGCGCGTATTGCAACACATTTATTACGTTCAATGCACTATATATTGAAGATGATGTATGCAGTATATCTTAGCTGGTAATTGGGTAACACAACTAAAATGAAAAACAAGTCAAATGCGAGGAGGCTTGCGCACCAAGGGTTCCGTACGATCACGTAATACTTTACCGGACTTATACAGTTACTAGCTGTGCTCGCGACTTTGTCTGCGTAAAATTAGATAAAAAATAGATTCAATTTTAGCGTGATGATATTTAGCCTGTATCCTTTCTCGATAAATGGGCTAAAATAACACTGAAAGAATTTTTAAAACCAAACTAGTAGTTCATAAGAACCAGAGTTCAAGTAAACAAACAAATAAACTCTTCAGCCTTATTTATTAGTATAGATTTAAAAAAATAAGGTTTACAAAATTTTTGCTACTCCAGGATAAAGCTTCTCGCACAATTTCATGATTCTAGATCAACGGGAAGTTTTGAATTCAAATTCGAATGTTAGTGTAGGAAATGAGACATAAATGGCTATATGTGATCCTATACGGGTTTTTTTCCTTTGAAGGTACGGAACCCTAAAACTAGCGTTATTCATATAAAGAATCATCTTATACAATGCTTCCTGATCTGATACCCGTACATGGAAGGATTCCAGATTCCATCATTATGCCGTAGGCCAGGCATAATGATATTCGTCTTGCTGAGTTTTGGAAGATGGTTCGACTTGCTGTCACTCGAGAAGAAGAAGAAAAATCATTGCACATGCGTTGTGAATATTGTATAGGAAAGGATTTCTCAACAGGGACAGATTAAGAAAGTCTTTCTCGATTCTACGCGATTCTTCCTGATTCTACGCGGATGATATAGCGAGAAACAGCTAGTTTCATATAAAATTTAGACCTAAAGAAACGGTATTTTAGATACGTCTAATATTTCCGTCTCCAATTCGATTAAAATTAAGAATTTAAGCTATGATTGGGCACAACGTCCAGGCTAGTTTTGATAACTTCTGGGGAAGATTGAAAAGTCTTTGAGAGATGCATAGATATAGCATTGCAGAGAATCCTATTGCGGATGCCGATTCCTTCGCGTTGCAAGGTCAGGAGTTCAAGCTCTGTCTGAGATTGCGATCCAGGCGTAGATCCAGGGTATGTTTTACAATGCGCATTAACATATCTACAGTAACAACCGTTTATTAGGACCCTACAAGTAAGGACGCTATATCCAATACACATTCGGAAACGAAAACACTGAAAGAAAACTAAAAGATTCGTTCGTGAATTTGCCGTTTAGTCGTTATAACCGATCGTTGTCACTGTAACCGTTGTCGCTGTATTGGGTTTTGACTGTATTACAGCTCTGGCAACATATTTTTCCTGTAAAAACACGTAAAAAATGACGATATTATTTACACTTTTTTTTATATGAAAAGAGGCAAACGAGCAGCCGGCTTTCACCCAAGTGACTACCGACGCCCATGAACTACTGCAACACCAGAGGGACCGCAGATGCGTTGCCGGCCTTTGAGAAATGAGTATGCTCTTTTCTTGAATGTCCCTAAGTCGTATCCGTTCGGAAATACCGAAGCCGGCAACTGATTCCACAGAGAAATTGTGCTTTTCTGTTTTGAAGAGAATTGGTTGTTCTGTTTTCCATTGTATGACATTACTGTATGTTTACTTTTTTGTGTACAGTAAAGATTATTTCTATGTTAACTTATATAAGCCAATCAAAGGGAAAGTAACAATTTAAAGTCTAAAACTCCAATTACGTATTGAAAATATTTTTCTTTTATATTTTCGAATGCTTACAGTAATTAAATTTATTGAAAAAAAACTCGTGTTAAACAATAAAATATTGTGATAAAGTACATTAGTATGTTATATATATGCAGGATCGGATAGTGCTGGCCCAGAACCGAAATAAATAGAAGAAATTCGAGGAGACCTACACCCAGCAGTGTGACAGAAAATATAAATAAATATATATAGGACTATATGACACACGGACGTCTGTTCCTAAGGTAGACAAC
>JANCMC010042951.1:0-31049 GCA_024363005.1 Charaxes varanes | reverse complement strand
AAAATTGAACGAATTTTTCAAATCAGACCAGTAGTTCCTGAGATTTGCGCGTTCAAGCAAACGAACAAACTTTATACTAACCGTTAAATGTCACAAAATCTAAAATTTTCAATTGTTTCACTGTTACTACGAAATAATTATGCCAGCGTGTATATTGCAAAAAAATAATAAAGTATTTATAAAACTATTTTTAAGAATACCATATAAATCCTTTTCCAATTAAATACGCTAGGTAGGTTGTACATTTTATGCAAATCGATTTTTTTTTATATGTTAGCATATCATTAAAATAAATATCTTAGACGATATGAGAGATTTAAAATAACGGAGCATTTTATGAGCTGCGGACCAATACAAGGCGTTATGTTTGGATATTTAATTTCAATAGTATGAGTACAGTCTGCCGCTAGTTAATGATAAGAAAATCACCTTGCCTTTTAAATAAAGATGACTGGGAACCGATAACGTCCATACCAATAACGGAACGCATGGTTACCCGATCGGTGCGACTATAAATTCAGTTTGCTAGTTTCGGACCTAATTCCTTCTCCTTTATTCGACTCCAGAGTTAGCGTTTTATTGCTTTTCTATAGATATCTACTAATAGAGTACAACCATTATATTGATAAGGGTTTTTGGG
Organism: Charaxes varanes; assembly: GCA_024363005.1. Classification (NCBI taxonomy): domain Eukaryota; kingdom Metazoa; phylum Arthropoda; class Insecta; order Lepidoptera; family Nymphalidae; genus Charaxes; species Charaxes varanes. The sequence goes on along the minus strand of JANCMC010042951.1, from coordinate 30,409 downwards.
AGTTATATTTATCTTTTGTCCTGAGTTTATCTTGAGAATTGTTTACGGGGATCTTTCGCCTCCCGCACTGAGAAGAACCCACAACAAAATTACACATTGTTCAAATCCAGCCTAATAACATTAAGGTAAGTGGTAAGAGAACACAGACGACATCTCATATTCGTGGCTGTATGCGGTTCAGAATACATCTCGGATCGGCTTATACAACCACGAAAAGCGGTGTTACTCATAGTTTCTTCATTGCAGCATGAATCGTCTGCAATATAGGCCAATATTAATTAGAATACTATAAGTTCTGTTCATTGACATTAAATAATTAATTCATAATTATTAACACACTTTTTGATTAATAACTTTAATTTCAGCTATTTCTTTTTCCTTGTAAATTTCAGTTTCAATTTTATTGGATGTTGCCTGAAATAAATGATCTGTAATATATTAATTAGGCGAAAAGAAAACATTCGGTACCATTTTTAGAAAATTGCGCGATCGGAGAAACGTGAAGCATAGTTCATGAGTATTTAATTATAGGTTGGTGTGTGAGTGCTAATATTTTTACAATATATTCAATATCAATACATTAAATTATTAAAATAAAACCTCACGCACACCAATGCCAATCGATTTACACACACATGTATACATATTACCTTAAGATTGTGTTAAGCATGGTTATGACCATCGTATTGTATATTAATTGTCAAGAATTAAGATTTCGTAAATAACTTTAAATACGCACAGTTCTATAGTATGCACATCTAAATATTTGTAGATGAATTTTAACCAGCCGGCTATCTTAAGCTACAATTATACAACAGTAATGCGAATCAAGTAACATATCGCCTAAATCCAGTCCAGGTTAATGGTACGATCGTGAGTGGTTAGCGCACAAATAAGCACAGATGACGTCACATCCCCACGGCTGCAAACACTTGGTTGATTTATGAACTGGGTGCAAACAATTTCTGGGCACGTTATCTTGTGCTGGTATATTCTGCAGCTACTTCCACGCGTCGATATACAAACAGCTGCGGCAGACTGGCGATTGTCAACGTCAGTGAAATGCAATTTTGTCGTTTTTCTGGTTAGGTCTTTCTTGTTTTTTTTTATGTTATGTCCAAATGAAGGTATAAATTGAATTATTGAATTGAAAGGCCGTAGGTGGTAGGGGATGTTACAACATTTGTTATGCCACGTTCTGCCATACAAGGGCGTGCAAATGTTAAGAAGTTATAAAATATAGACCATTCATCGGCAAATTTGCCAAAAACCATACAATATGACTTGGCGATTGGTAACTATCATCATTATAAACCTTCCTAAAAGCACTAATAAAGTACATATATATTAATGCGGCGATATTGACAATTTTAAATCTAATTTATGCAATCGATCGTTAGATGCCTCAAACATTCGGTTAGAACAAAAAAAAAAACTAGAACTTTATGGTACGTCAAAGATATATATTTTTTAATATGACTAGGGATAAGAGAGCAGGCGGTCAATAGATGAAAAATGCCTACTAACGCTCATGGATGGCAGAAAAAAAACCAGCAACCTCACAGACGTTATGATTCTTTCTTGAGAGTACACTATAAATGACAATTATTTACTGCATACATATTTTTTGTTATAAAGTATACTGTTGAAGAAAGATACGTTTTATAAATCACCGCACTCATTCCACTCTTCACACATTCAATATCGTAAGAATAGCTAAAAGACCGTCTTTTGATAATGGCATTACACATACAAATATATTAAGAAGCGATAGTCGGCTATTAACTATAAAGCAAACAATAAGTTACCTACTTTATGAACGGACACAATAGATAGTCTGTCATATAGTCTTATATACATATATCATGTATAAATTATTAATTAATTTTTTGTGCCAATCGGTCAACTTAACTCGCCCCACAGCCACATACTCTTCAATCTAAGTGGACCTTGGGTCCGGGATAATACTAGGTAATGGAAGAAGTATTTTCTGAGTTGTGTTTAAGTCTGAATAGTTCAACGGTAGAAGGTATGGCCTGAAATCTGCAAGGTATCCTATTCCTAACAAAAGAAGCTTTTAAAAATCAACATTTAAGTAGTTTTTATACGTACATAATATATTGTCTTTTTTATATTTTCTCGTCATAAGGTCCGCTGATGCGTAGCCGGCATTTGAGTAATGAGTTTGCTATTGAAGGTCATATCATTTTGGTAGCTAGCAATAATTGAATAGGCTTAATTTGTGTTTACGAAATCGTAATTAAAGAAGATTATGTTTAAGGTTGTGAGAGAAACCGTGTAACAGAGGCCGTTCTGGTCACTTAGACACGTTGGCACTTGAGCAATTGTACACGTTTTATGCTTTACAAGTACAGATAGAGCCTCAATTGCTTAACGGTAGAAAGAATGGACTAAATTCCTGAAGGTATCCGGTTCAAACCCTGACGCTGAGATATTGTCGCAACCACTCCCAAAACAAGCCTTTAATTTACGCTCAATATGATGGGATACGGGAATATTAGACAATAGCGGTCCACCCCGACTTAGCACGGGTATTTATATTATCATAGTTTTCATACGGATCCCTAATTTTTTTGAAAATATTCGATCGCCTGTGTTCATCAGCGATAATCTAGGATACTGACTGTGACGGAATTTTTCAAATGGTCCACTACTTTCGGAGCCTGTTCAATGCAAACAAACAACCAAATCTTTGCCCTTTATTTTATAATATTAGTATAGATACCTAAAAGTATTCCTAATATTTAAAAAAATGGGAGGAGCTGGTACTTAACTATGCAGACATAGTTGCGGGCTCTAATATAACGTTATTAAATATAATAATCAAATTAAAAAGAGAAATTTCCGGTAGTTATTTAAATTGAGTTCCGCCGGGAGATCTGCTTCGTGGTTATGTAGTTCATACAAAGTGCGTGTTAGAAGTATATACATCTATGTATTCATATGTGAAACGATAACTTTCGGTACCATTTTAAGAACTTGCGCGGACGGAGGAGTATGAAATTTGGCACAATTATAATATATATAGAAGAGGCTGTGAATGCTGATATATTTATATAATATGAATTTTTAATACATTAAATTATTAAAACAAAACCTTACGAACATCATTGCTACTTCGATACCTCCTACGTAAGTCGTTGTAACCCCAAATTCCCACCTTTACAGTTGAGTTTTACATACAACGACATTGTAATATAACAGTCACTTTTTAATATTTTATTATAAACAATAATGTATTCATCATTATTGAATTTGTAATTGTATACACAAATGTGTTACATAATGACGATGATGCTCGAATGTGAAGTTGGGAATTTGGGGGTTACAACGATTTACGTGGGAGGTATCGTTTTATTTTAGAAACACATGTTTACATTTTGTTATTGGATTGTCTCAGAGCGTATGTCAAATATACCTAACATTGTCGTTGTAGAAAGAATTAGGTTTTTCTGCATATATTTAAATAGGCATACAGTACGCAAATTTCAAGATGTGTGGCTGAATTTTGACGATGACGAGATGCAGTTGCGGCAGGGCAAGCCGCGTGGCGCTGCTAGTATCATCTATAACGAATACCAAAATCATTAAGAGTTATTAGGAAACACTAAAACTAAATTGGCTACAATGCTTATAGATTGATCGAAAAATAATTGATGAATATCACGGTGTAATTTAATTATTTAAAATTGTACTCTATTGCTATACGAATAAAGCTTATTATATAGTTTTTTCAATAAATAAAATCGATTACGGATTAATTATAATCGATTATATAATTAAGGAAACTTACAATTAAAGGGTGCGGTTTTAGAGTTTTTTATTTACATGCTTCATATACATATATATGTCTATATACTAGCTGTACCCCGACTTTGTTATATTTGTTATGTTTACTTGTACGTCGTGTGGGAGGCCTTAATCTTAGCCCAGCAAAAATACAAAGCATCTACATCGTTAAGTAAATAATTTAGATAAAATGGCGCAAACAATGCCCAGCTAACCAATTTTTTTCAACCTATCTTCTACCTAGCGTTATCTCGGTCTAGTACCAGGGTCTGCTTAAATTACAGAGGATGTAGCTGCCTAAACTTTATTTTTTAAAAACTAGTTGTAGACCGAAACTTCTTGCGTGTAGTAAGTTTTTATTTTTCTCTAAGTTGGTGCTAGAATGGGTCACCCATCTATCACCCGATCGCAGCCAGAGCAACTTAACTTAGCGATCGACTCAAATGCCGACTACTGATTAGGCCACGACCTCCTCGAAAACAATATTCTTGCTAAGTCCACAGAAGGCAAGTCTTTATCGTATCACGGCTTTAAACAATGCTGATGCAACCGGCGTTGACACTAAAGAGGGTCCGATGTGCGCCCAGCACGAATATATTCCAAGTCGAATCTTTTATAAAAATGCTATAGAACAAAAATTAGAATTAAAAAAAAAACAAAATGCTAAGATTAAAACAAATTCAAAGTGGGTGGTCTTCCATTTATAACTATTGCGGTGAGTTTTAATTATAACATTTGTTAGAAATACTAATTCTTCTTTGAATTATTTGGGGCTATTATTGCCCGACCTTGCGTTTATGTCGTGACTCGCAGTGATAAAGCGGCCATTGATAAAAACGTCCAGGGCTCTAACAAGACCGAAAGAAATGGCGGCAAACGATTTACGGCGCGGCTTAAGTACACTATCGTTTAGTTTATAAATAAATAAAAGTGCTATAACGTCCCCGAGTCACGTTTTGAACGACTTTCAAAAAGGGAAGGTGCCCAATTCGATGTTATTCACCGACGAATTCAAACACTAGTCAATTTCGATATAATTAGGACCTCTAGTCCTAAGTAAATCCAGCTCTACATTTTGACTTTCAAGAAGAGGAGGTTCTGAAGTTATATTTATACTAATATATAAAGCTGAAGAGTTTGTTTACTTGAAGGCGATACTCTCATGAACATACTGAACTACTGGTCTGATTTGGAGTTCTTTCAGTGCTAGATAGCCCATTTATCGAGAAAGGCTATATATCGATACCTCCCACGTAAATTGTTGCAACCCCAAATTCCCAACTTCATAGTAGAGCGTTACAAACATGAAAATTGAAATAAAACCCTCATTATATAACACATTTGTGTATACAATTATATATTCAATTATGACTTTATTGTATGGAATAATATAATAAAAAGTGACTGTTATATCGCAATTTAGCTTATAATGCTTTACTGTAAAGCTGGGAATTTGGGGTTACAACAACTTACGTATCGATATCATCACGCTAAAATTGAATCTTATTTTGTTTACCTAATTTTACGTGGACGAACTCGCGGGCACCGCTATTTTGCAATAATTCACAAACTGATTTACACACAAGTGAAAAGAACAACATGTGAGGAACCTGACCATCAGTCCTTTTGGTCTGCAGCCGAATTTTTCCGGTACTTCCGGGTACCAGCGCCTCTTTCTCACATAAGATGGGCGTGAAACGGCGGCAATGCTGTCACGTCAAGTGATGGTATTGTTGTCGCTTTTCGTAATGTGCGTGAGACTTCCCGGTGGCATAATCTCGTCATTAAAGGTCGGCAAGGCATCTGCTAGCCTTCTGGTGATGCAGTTGTCCATTGGCGTCGGTAGTCACTTATGTGACCCTCTGCTAGTTTGCCCCTTGTAACATAAACAAAATGCTCTTGTATTGGATCCTAAGCCGGAGACAGGAGGCGATATCGCTTGAAACGGTTTGACGGGCTGATCTTTTTGGACTTAGGCCTTTATTTTGAGGAAGTTCTTATTTTGAAAATATGCTTTTTTTCATTAATTTAAAAACCTATGAACTAAAAGTAAAGTGTCACTGAAAATATTATATTAATAACAAGAAATACTACACTCTCGGCATCCTTCGTGTTGATATATTTTTTTATACTTCATTGCACACACAGAAAAGACTTGTTTTTGTGTTTATTTTAGTTGGTCATGAAACCCAATTACACAAATAAAAAACTAAAAATGTCGCAATAAAGACCGCAATGAAACAAAAAATTTTGAATTTTATTTAACTTCAATGAATTTAAACTGTCCGCGAGCAAAATTAATGAGTAAAAGTATTTTATAATTGCGTGAATAAATGATGTGGCGTTTAGTATAAATTTCACGAGAGTTTCATTCAAAATTTTAATGTTTGTTAAAATATTTCATTGTGGCTAGATATGGAATAATTATTTAACTCTATCAGCGGACCCGATAAATCAAAGGTGGAACACGAGACCTGGCTTAAGTCCCAATTATGTTTCTTCATATTTGTAAATAATTTCGACTTTAAAATATATATAAATATAGTAAATTCTAACGCCTCAACAGCACAACGCTGTGGATATAATAATCATGGCGAAGAACGTGCCAAGACACCCATATATAGAATAAGGGTTCCGTAACTGATAAGCTATAAACGTATTTGTTAAATAACTTCAAATGTTTTTGTTCGATTTCGTTCAAAATAATTTGCCTTGTGAGTTTTTAGCATGTTCTATCAACATGGAAAATCTCAAGTCTCTACGTCTAATAGTTTGGAAATGCGGGGCCTCCTCCGTGTTTCGGAAGGCACGTAAAACAGTGGGACCCGATTAATGTCACTTTGTGATACTAATCGTAAGGTTGTAGAGATCGTGGGGGTTCCGAGGATGACGTCAGACGGCAATCGGTCATCTTAAATCGCCCCACAGCCAAATCCTCTGCAATCTAAGCGGACCCCTAGTACTTAACCGGGATAACGCTAGGAAGTAGCAGTAGTAGTAAATATTCAAAGGAGAAGTGAGTTGAGCGTATAAGTGAAATAAATCGTATTAATATTTATAGATATCTATTTATTGCTGGATACAAGCGACTCAACAGAGCCATTCGGCATAGTTGAAGAAGGAGGCCTACGTCCAAAAATGGACACCCCAGACTGAAGTGATAATGAAATTGTTTTTTTAATTCTTTTTTTATTTTCATTTCAACGCTACAGCCGAAGGACACCATTAACAATGCAGATGGTGATGGAAAGTCGTATTGAATTCTGTTTATAATTAATTAAATTATAATCAGAATTCAAAAACATCCCAACTCTTGCGATTATCTACATATTAATACGTGAAGAGAAAACTTCAGATTCCATTTTATGAAAATTGCTGGGATGGAGAAGTACGAAATTTGACACAATTGTAGTAGGTACGTACGTAGAGAAAGATGTGCGAATGCTAATATTTTTATAAAATTTGCATTTTTTATACATTAAGTTTTTAAAATAAAACCACTAGCACACCAATGCCGATCAACTTATACCATGTACATGCATGTATTGGATGATGTCAAAGCGAAATCGTGACAACCGTATGTTATATTAATTGTTAAATCTTATTTTCTGTGATTTCCACCAGACGGCAGTCTTAAGTTTTCTTAATTTCTCAACAGAAATTTCTCATAGAGAACGTTAAGTAGCATGTTTAAAATACCAAAAGCCAAAAAAGTTTCTATGAATTTCAGTGTCTATGAAATTATTTCACATATAAATTTATAGTTAACATAATTATCAACAAATGAGGCACTCGCTGCTTACGGCTTCTCATTTTGTAACTAAACTAGCAATTGGTTATTTCAAATTTATAAAGAAGGTCAGAGGAAGTAATTATACGGATTCTTGTGTATTTGTGTGGTTTAAAAGGTTTTGCTACTTAAGTGAATTTCAATATATTTATGAATACCTCTTGGCCGTGACCAATGCAAATTCTAGGCTTCTTTTCAACAACATTTGAGGCAGATAAAGGCACATTTCTCATAAGCTGAATCCCGATATCTTGGAGAAAAGACCTAGTGGAGAAGTACCTACTAATTGTTTTTTGGAATATCCTATTTTTATATCTAAAGACTTAATTAATTTTCAAGTAGCCGTTCCTGAACACTATAATAAACGTTACCTTAATACTATAATATTCTTACCTAAACACACACATACACTTCACGAATTGCTAAAAGAGACATTACTTTATTAACATTAAACAAAGGAACTCAAACATTCTTGTACCGTTAAGTCCTAAAGCTTTGCAGATAAGAAATAAAATAATGTTGCTCAAGAAATAAATAACATGTTATTTAATCAGTGAGATATCGTAATTTACTTTTAGCGCATAAACATGTTTGTTATGGAAATTATGTTCAAGTAATTAATAATTGAATAGGACAACTTAGATGTAACATTATTAACAACAATTAGTATTACGCAAGAGCATTATATAACACGATATATTATTAGAAAAATGCTAAGAATATTTCAACAGCTTTTCTATTTTAGCGTCTTTAAAAAGAAGACACTTTTGCGAATTGGCGGATGACAAATTTCTTAGAAACTTTACAGGTTTCATCGCGATATTTTCCTCGATCAGTAATCGGTAATGAATAATATTTGTTATCTCTACTCGGAAGTAAATTGAGTTTGTGGTTAGATATAAATATAGTAATATGCAACTTCCAGCAAGGAGTTTTAATGATACTACATATCGCCCGGTGGTCGAAATTCGACCAAAAATCTTAAGATTTGCGAACTATGTTCTTATTTAAGATTATTTTATAAATAATATAAATTCCCTTTACTATTGGAAATTTACACGGAACATATTAGTTAACTGTAGGTATAATACCTATACAGTTTTACATCAAAAATTGACAAAAAAGAAATTGTAATATTTATTGTGCTAAGTCTCCTTAACGTCTTCTCCATGGTACATTACACTAGCAGAATGCATACAATAAAATTTTGATAAGAAAATAAATATTTGACCATTAATATTTTTACCAATGACCACGCATTGACACAGTCTTTTAGTAAAATGTATACATGTGTGTAAATGGTTTGTCATTGGTGTGCGAGTGGTTTTTTTATTTTTATTAGCCTGTTGTGTCCCACTGTTGGGCAAAGGCCTCCCCCTTCTTGATCCACCTTCCTCTTTCCTGGACCTTTCGCTTAATATAAAGTATTTTCCATAATCTTAATGAATGTTCATATAAAGACACCAGTAACTGCCTGTTCGATAATTACAATCTATGCTTGAATCCGCTGACGTTTCTTATTAATTAAAATTAGTTATGGCGAATGTAACGCTTGCAATCAAAGTTATTTTAATTATTCCTTACTGACGTCTCGTTTTGTGCAAACGTTAATAGATGGAAATTGTCAAGCAATTGGTTGCTGTTTGTTGTTAATTTATTAGCCCATACACCTCCCTTTTCCCTTTAGCCGCAGTTTAAGCGATAGCGCACGTGACATAGCCAGACACGAACCACCCACTTAAACAGTTGCTAAAATTAGTGTGCAGCCATTTAAAAATCCAAAATACACAGTTCATAAATATGTTTCTATTTATATCGGAGAAAATATTGGTAAAATAATAATAATTTAAGTATATACATTAATATACAATTTTTATTGCACTTAAATGTTTTATAAATATTTAATTAAAGAATCTAATCAAATACATATTTTTTTAAATATAATTTTGAAATCTAACATATTTTCCCAAACTATTTTTTTTTTTCAGTTGGCATCTTCATCATCTGCTTTAAAGTGATTAATAAAATTCTTTTGAGTGGCATTTAGAATTCTATAGTGCATAGTTTAATTTTGGGATTCAGTTGTTTTGCAGCTTCCGTACAGTTACAATAAAGTTTTCAGTTGTTTTCATCTATATTCAATGCATATTATAAATTTTTAGGTCTTATTTTCAGGAACATCAGATTAGCACAATTACTTCAAAAATTTAATTAGAATGGAACAAACGTAGTTTTAATCCGCTCTAATTTATGTTTATATACCATGCTCATAGTCGTTACTTTCGTTTCGAAATAATCTCCAGGATTTCGAATGGGAAATCGCGTGAAGAAACCCTTAGATTCTAAATCTTGTGCTTCGGGTTAATCTTCAGTTCTTTTTTCTTTAAAAAAAGTACTCAGACTAAAACATCGTAAGGAAATCCTCAAATACATAATTTCTAGATTAAGATTTTTAGAGATGCTTTGTGGTATTTTTCAAGCCATTCGTTTTCATATCATATCTTATTATTTATACAAGCTAGCACTAAGGGCTCTCAATCTTTTATGGAAATTAAATTTTTCGAATAAATGCAAAAGTCTGATATGATATTTAACATATTTGTAATTTTTTTGTGCTTTTCGTAGGAATGTATCCTTCAGCTATAACATAATCTTTTTATTCGTGCTAAGATATTAAGGATCGAAATTAGGTACATTACGTTAGACAGTAAAAGTTGTAGGACAGGCTAGATTTTCGATTTGCGTAGTTGCTAATATAGACATACGCGATTTTTTAAAAAAAAGAGATTATGTAATTTATAAAAACAGGCAGGCAATGCCTAAGTGAGCATGAGTAAAGCTTTAATCTCTTGATCGTAACGCACAACGCTGCTTTGTGCGGTTCGAGCGCAACATCAGGATACAGCGTTTAGTCTTTTCAGCGAAGCGGTCTTTTGATTTTGCCGCAGCTACCAATTATCTTCGAATCTTCATTGTTCAACCGACCGACGCACACCGCACTGCGCGGTAAATGGACATTCTTGACGTTTTCCATGCGATTATAAGTCTGACATGCATGCCGCATATCGCAGCGTTATGCGTTACAATCAAGAGACCAAGACTTTAGAATATGCTCTTATTAGAAGCAAGTAGAAGTTTAAGAAGTAGAGTATACTCTTTTTTAGAAGATCAGTGATTCGTGTCAGGTCGAAAGCCCCGATAACTAGCAACACAGAGATGTTAATTTCAATTTCGCATAATGTAGCGGCAAGTGAAAGAATCATACATTAATATGAAAATGAATGGCTTACACTGTTACGTACATGCATAAATTTTACTCCCTCCTTTGCATTTTGAATGCTCGCCCTGATAACATCACGTCGAATATGTCACATTCCTTCCAACAGAATCGAAGTCAATCGAAGAGTTAAATGTCCTGGTCAGTAGTAATGACACTCTTATCCGTTTCCGAACAAAGAACGTCACACGTCCATAGTTCGTCAAGTGTCAAGTTTTTCGTCTTTGATGTCATAGTCGTGTGTTTTGTTTGCTAATTTATCGCAATTTGGAATTACGCCATTTAATTTTGTTGCTGTTTTAAATTCATTGCTTATTTTATTGTCTGCTTCATATTTATCATTATTGTGACATTTAACATCTGATTCGTCTCTGTTTTTATAGTGAGTATTATTCATATCACAAGCTAAATTATCACCTGGAGTTATTAAATTTTGATCGTCTAAAGAACTGTGAAAACCGTTAAGGACTTCTAATTTATAAATTATCGCAGATTCCTTATTTCTATTATCTACCGCCTGATTAGTCTCAAAAGATTGACTGTTGTTTAATATCATACATTTGTTGAATTGACTAACAATATCATTAACATTTTCATCAATATTTGTAACAACGTCACTATCGGTTTCGTTTTCAGTTTTTTTAGCCACATTAATGTCACTATTGGTTGCATTGTTTGAAGCATTTTCATCTTTAGCATCAAATACCTCTTCAATTTCTCTTACTTGTTCCTTCTCCTTTTCTTCTTTTGCTTTCTTTTCGGCTAGTTCTCTCCTAGCTTCCGCGTTCCACCAAGGTCTGAATCTTTGGAAGACGATTCTTGATCGATGCGGGCGTTTGAGCACCCATGATATTGCCATTTCGACGTCCGCTATTCTGAAATTCCAAATAAGCTAATTATTCAAAAGTATGTTACAAGTGCGGATTCTTTACACCATTTATAACACAAGTCTGTTCTTATTATTGAGGAGCATTGTTGTGTTTGATTTGTCAATTATATTTTTAAAAATTTAGAGCATAATTAAAAAACATTGAAAACATTTTATTCTTCGTAAATTGGTCTCTTCCAAGGTTTCTCCAATGTGACTCTTCCAAGGTTTTACATATATTTAGATATTAGAAAATTCCTCAGTACTTGTGTATGCCACTGAACTAGATGTTTAATTTTAGTTCAAGCGGTTTTGAGTGAATCTTAGTGTGATTTTAAATGGTTCAACTTAAAAAAAAATTATTTTGTGAACATTCGAATAAGACGTCTTTTGCGTATTAAAATGCAACTATATAAAAGTGTCTGAAGATATATGTTAATTTTTTATATCTAATAATTTTCAAGTGCTCACCTTAAATAAAAATTATAAACCAAGAAGTAAAAGGATAATCTTTGTGCTTCGTATTTACATTTTGATAACCACAACCTATTAGTATTGCTAATATATTCTCAATTTTTTACACTTACAGATAGCTTAAGATTACTTGTGATATGGTTAAATCTAACAAATGAGCAAAAATATTTCACTTAAATACATATTAGATCTATCCGCAAAAAACTAACTTAGTGCAAAAAAATAAAAACAACTGTATGATATATTAAAAAAAAAAATATTTTTATTACTTTGAACTTCTTGTATTAAGCTAATCGTATATATATATATATGTATAAAAGGGAAAGGTCACTTAACACAAAATCTCGAAAATCGCGGGACGTTTATTTAAGTGAAATATTTTTGCTCATTTGTTAGATTTAACCATATCACAAGTAATCTTAAGCTATCTGTAAGTGTAAAAAATTGAGAATATATTAGCAATACTAATAGGTTGTGGTTATCAAAATGTAAATAAGAAGCACAAAGATTATCCTTTTACTTTTTAGTTTTTACCTTCGTTTAAAACGCTCTCGGTCAAGAGCGTATCGTTCCCAGTGTCCGGCCCTTGCCTGCCGCGCTGCGTAAGCCCAGACCCTCATAACGTGGACCTTGGGCGGTTCTGAAGAGAAGGTTACCTGGAAACGTATATGTAAAATACATATTAGATGTAAACTTCTATATTGTTCAACCATGAAGACGCAGGTTGGCATTCTGATATGAGTGATGCGATCGAAAATTGCTGATTTTTTCTCAAGTCTTTGAAAGATAGAATAAAAACGAAACGCCTGTTCGAAGATTTTTGTCTGTTTGAAATCAAGTGACGTCATTTCGGGCATTGTTGGATATTCACAGAATCCGATTAGCATATGTCTATTAAAAGCACAACGTCATCCGAGCGTTTGACTCATTGATGACGCTGTATAATGAAATTTGTCATGCGTGGGAAACAACGGGACGCAAGGAAACGGGGAGTAAAGACGAAGAGTTTTTAATGTGGGAATCTTATATATATGTTTTAACTTAGTAAAAGTAATTTTTTTTTACCGAATTAAAAGAACGTATGCGTCTTTAGATTAGATAAATATATTGCGAAACAACAAAACAATAAAGCACTTGATAGGCTGACGTTCTTGTTTACAAATTTCCCTGTATTGATAAATACGACCTTGTCGTTTACATTCCATTAGCGACCTTGTGTCTTTAGCAATAGGTTTGTTTGTCGCGGTGTGATTGGAATTTAGACCGACGCCACCGGTAAGTGCCGCGGTAGTGGTGTGGACTGACCACGAGACTCACTCGCACATTGCAACACTAAGTATATATCGCAAAAGGACATTTTAAACTGAACGGAAAATAGCCAAAGGTATTCCGTCGATTCACCTACTTTGGCTGTTTAGTAATCTAATTTTAATGTCAATTACGCCATAAAGCACATATTTATTTATGCATATTAAGAATAAGTTGATTAGCAGTTGTAGTTTATGTGGTTGCTCCTAAAATGGCTTGCGCTTAAAGTGATATGTAACATATATAATTCTAAACATATCTGCAAATTGTTTCATTTATTAATCAAGAATGAGCGTCATGAATTTTACAGAAGAATGTAGATATTAGTCATATTCCCTTTTTGGTCTCAAGAAGGGGTACTAAAAAAAGAAAGAATGAACCGTTTAGTAACCTGCACATAGGTGCAGAACAAAGCTCTAGTACCTCAATAACTCTTCTACCATTGAGGTCATGTCTAATCTTAACGGAATGAATTCAGTGTCAAAGTGTCAGAAACGATGCAATGACAGTGCACTCATACTGTTTAAATATTTATAAGATGATGTAAATATCCTGAATATATGCTTTGTATTTCTCATTCTTTCATCATGTTACCCCCTCAACTTTGGGGAAGAGGTTTAACCAACACGTCAGTCCGATTATTCATCATATTTTAAAATTACAACTCATCGACTATTCTATTGAGAAGTTATTTTTATTAATTGTCCAATAAATAAGCATACAAAAGACAATTTTGAAGACGAAAACTGAAACAAGATGGATAAACTTTATTGATAAAAAAATATTTCATCCCAAACACGTGCGGAAATAGTAACATTGCGAAAAAAGAATACGCGAAGTTTGCCATTTATAAATAGGCCGTCCGATGTTGAGGTTCAGGGATTGCGCAAAGCGTGATATAGTCTCCTTCGACATTAACCTTTATCACTGTTTTCGCGGAAGATAAAGACAAATGGAGAAAAACCACGTCGGACGGATAAATATCTTATGACAATTCTTAGTACGAGATGCTGGCCAAAAAGCGGAAACAAAAGCACGCTAAAATGAACACAGCAGCATCTCCCTCAAACTCAATAAGCCTCATATGTTAGATTTGTGGTCGAAAATGCGGATCCAGGATTGGTTTATATAGCCATAAAAGTAAGTGCGCAAATGATCGTTTAAATCATGTGTCATAGATGTTGTAGGCCAGTGATGGTGAGAGGTATAATAAAAAATAATAGTAAAAATGAGCATGTTTGGGCTGTATGCCTGTGTTACTTTTGCCTCATGAAAACCGAACAAACATAATATAACTTTTAATAATTATTTTTCAATACAATTTTCATTTATTTCCTTGCATTTTTTTTGAGAAAAGCACTATGTGAGCCTCGGCAGATTAATCAATTGCCTAACTCGTGTTTTTAACTAACTTCAAACTCTACTCGTCCAGCAAATGGCCGTTTTCTGCGCCTCGGCAACAATATACTATTTATTACACGTGTCCCCATAACATGTATAATATATGATAATAACTTACAATAAGATTCTCATTGTCATGTATAAATATCAAAAAGGTTTTATTATGAACGAGCTCACTGTGACGTCAACAATATAACGACCTCGTCGGGCCGTGCAACCTTGTTAAATAGCTATAAGAGATACTAATAAACCTATGGAAGAATGTATATAAATAATCTGCTAACTATTTATATTATTGGGTTTGTGTTGATGATGACGTCACTATTCGCGCCCATCGGTTTCAAGCTTTATATTATTCGACTATTAACGACATATAAGAAAGAAACGATATATTTTTCAAAAGTTTTCTTCAAAAGTTGTAATTTATTGATTATAATAACACTGATACTATATTTTGTATATTATTAATCCTCTGCTCTGTCCATTCATATGAATAAAGTTGCAACTTATTTAAACTAAAATATTTTTAAAACAAAGCCAAGTCCATCATTTTCGCTTATCGCAATGAGAAATACACTCGTTCAAGTTACAGTCTTTTAAAAATTTATCATCCTTTACGTGAGAATACCAGTCATTGTTTATCATAACAGAATTTCTTGCAAACACATTTCGTCATACGGTTTACCACACGACTGATTTCCCGCCACGTTTACTTTTGATCACCCCCCTTCTCTCCTTACTTGGATGACACAGCCCGCTTCGCTATATTCTTTTTTAATTTATTACTAGCGCACCAGGCACACTTTTTCCTGTCCGAAAGTAATTTCGCCTGATATTATTGGATGTATTCGGAAGTAATTCTGCAATTGTGCATTTCTTAAGTATTCTTTTGAGTTTTTCTTTCTTTCTTTCTTTACTGAAATGAGGGGAGTTAAACAAACAGAATTCAAATCGGTCCGTCCTTTTCTGAATTTTAGCGAGACTAACGAACAGCGACTAATTTTGACATCGTTACACAAAATTATAAAATAAATAAAATATAACATTTAAAAAAGAAAACAAATGAAAGTAAATAATAATAACAACGAAAAACTAAAAATTCTATGACCCAATGAGTTCCAGTTTTAATGTTTTATTAAAAGTGTAGAGACTACCACAAAATATATCTAGATTATGACCTTCGGTAACATATCTGTTAACACAATCGACACATAGGCATATATAACTCTGACAGAATGATGTTAACAATTGTTTTTTGTTTGTAATTTGTTGATGCCACAATTTCAAAGGCTTGTTAGATAATAACCAAATGATTATGTGCCATAATTTTCGTCCCCTTAAACGAAATTTAAAAACTTGATATAATAAAATTACTTAAAAAAATATAAGAGCTTTTCTTAAAAGCCAGTAACATACATGTTTTTTCCCAAATAATATTTCTAAGCACCTCGGTTAAAACTGAACTCGTGTACGAGAAACAGTGTCGGCTGACTACTGTGGTGTGGGACTCATAATACCCACTAAAAACCATGGTCCACTCTTTTATCACAATAAGGGCGCCACAGGAACACTTTTCATAATCAACCATGTCATCTCGGCGAACATATTTACATATTTGTGAGCCTTCTGGTATATAATGAAAGATCGAGTTCATAAACGAGATGCGAGTTACGTATCTCAGAATAACATTGTTGGAAGTTCAGTGAAGGTATACCAGTGTTTTTTTAATTACTTTGTTGCGTAACGAATCAGTAGTTCTCCGTTCTTATTAATATTAAAAAATACCAACTAGGATGGAAACTCATCACTTAAAACTTCACTCTGTGAGTAGATCTTGATAATATCTAGATTAATAATAATAGTCTTTAGTAATCTATTTTTATAATCATGGCACGAGTATTGCCATACTCTATAGATGGTCCCAACAACAACTGTACTACCTCCTACTTCTACCAAAATCTCCGACAAAATATGTTTCTGACAACTTCTTTTTATTTTGATGTTTTTCTTTTTAATTAAAATTGCCTATATTACAGTTTTAAATATATAGAATCCGGTTAAGGGTGCGTATTGAAAACACCATATTTAACTTTAAAGAGGCGATATTTAGGAAGACGGATATTTTTTATTTGTATTAAAATATTTGTCCATTGCAATGTTACATCTTTTGGTCCTTTGGGAGGGAAATTATAAGGCAGAATTTTTTTGTTTCATCATGGAGGGAAAAAAAAACGATTTCTACCCCCTTTTCAATATGGCGGGTACATGATAGGGGCTAGGATTAAAAGACCTTGATTTAGGCTCCCATAGGCACTCCATATCAAATATAAAACATTCTGCCTTATGGTTTTCGTTCTCCAATGTAACTTTTCAATAGATTTTATTATATCGAATATCTTTATAATCTGAGTTATGTTAAAAAATAATTTTTTTGTAGACAAACAATATTTTTTTTATGAAATGCCTAAAATGAGTATTATTTATTGACAATTCAAGTACACTTTGCATGAGATGTACTTTACGTGGCTATTGAGGCGACGAGTCTCAAAAAGGCTTTTATTTTCCCCCATTATGTTTTTTACCCAACTTTCTTAACCGCAGAATACGAAATTCCGAGGCAAAAGCTTTTGGGTAATACAAAAAAACGTAAACAATACCGTTTTTTAATTACGACCTCATTTTTCTCGTGATAAGAGGCAAATTATTATAATATAATAATAAAACTTTTATTAATAACTAACATTCTCTCCTGTAGTAATTATTTAAAATTCTTAATTATGTTTAGACATTATTGAAAAATGATCTTTGATTTTATCTCGTAATCTCTGCTTGCTTGTAATTCTAAAAAAAATGTTGTATACACCTGTAATGGCGCGTTATACTGAACTATTTTGTACATTTTTTTAAATATTGACGATGTCGATGGTGTGTCTCTTTAATAAAATAAATAAAATAAAAAAACATTCATGACTTATATATTATTTGTTTTCATTAACTTAATAATTTTAGACGATTCTAATATATCTCAATGGTTGCCACGTAAAATATCGTAAGCCACATTCTTGCCATTTTTACCAGTTTTTGCCAGTTTTTTTTTTAAATGAACTGATGAGTTTTTTTAACGGTATTAATTTCAAAGTTAAGTATTTTTAAGTACTTAGTTTTCTTCACTTAAAAAGTGAGTGATTGTTTTCTTATTTGAAGGGGCAAAGGAGCAGCCGGCTCTGACCTATGTGACTACCGACACCCGTGGACAAAGGAAGGCTCGTAGATGCGTTGCCGGCCTCTGTAAATTATGTTTGGATATTGCGCAAAATCTTCCCTGTTTTTGATCATGTTTAGGTGATGAGCGGGTCTAAAAAGATCGACTAGTTCCGCTTGCATTGATATGGCGATGACTAAATAAACCTAAAAATTGTTTGTGACAGCATTGCCGCCACTTCACGCCGATCTCATGTGAGAAAGAGGTACTGGTACCCGGACGCGCCGTCCCAATTCAGCTACAAGCATGGCGCTACCTCTAATTACGATTAATATCACAAAGTGACATTAATCGGAGCCAGACATAGCTCAAAGTGTTTGTACGTTTTGGTCCTTAAAGACTACAAAGATCTACAAAACTTTGTGCAGTTACACAAAGTCCCCGGCCACACTACATGATCATTAAAGTGATCATTCAAATGAAGCTATGTCTGGCTCCGGCATAAGAACGGATTTTCGACAGGGCTTGATTAAAGAGGTCTTAACGCTCTTGCAAGTTTAGTTTTACGCGGACGAAGTCGCGGGAAACAGCTATTATAAAGGGACAATGACGTTGCCCTCCCGTATTTCAGACAACAGTTAGTGAGGCAGACGCGGCGCGCGCCCGGGAGTCATGTGGCGGGCGTCACGCGCCGAAACCGTAAAAGCTCGGCTTGCGCGCGCTGGCACATGCGCTATGCACACAAATACGACGCATAGGTCAAGAGACGACTTGATAATCTTTTCTTTTCATTGAAAATTTCATTTTTATTTTTTCTTCATTTTTTAAAAGAATATTAGGAATACTTTTTAGGTGTCTAATATTCCCCTTTTCCCCTCCTACTAAGCTTAAATTAAAAGCTTGTATTAGGAGTGGGTGCGACAATACCCCAATGGCGGTGGGGTTTGAACCGGACACCTCGCGGATTTCAGTCCATATCTTATACCGTTGAGCTATTGAGGCTCTAATTAATATTAGAGCTAAAAATAATATATAAATACTGAAACAGTACATTAAATTCGCGCCCTTAAGCCCAATTATCTTGTCTGGGTACTGCACGTTCTTCGCAATACCGAAAAAAAGATTTCTGACTTATAATTATGTACTTACATTTGTATATATTTATTGTTAATAAACCCATTTTACAACAAACACAAATGATTATTTTAAAAAAACAGTAGGATAGACCAAAGTAAAATTAAATGAGCGTAAAAACACATGTCGCTTTGAGTAAGCTTTATTTTTATTTATTATTATATTTACTATTTATTATGTACACTTATATTAACTATTTATTAACTATTTATTATCTATATTATAATATATAAAGCTGAAGACTTGTTTGTTTTGTTTCTTAACTGCGATAATTTCAGGAGCTACTGGTTTAATTTGAAAAATTATTTCTGTGTTTGAAAGCCCGAGGAGAGCTATATGCTATCATCACGCCTAAATTGAACATTTTTTTAAATTTTTTTATGTGGATGAAGTCGCGGGCACAGCTAGTAGTGACATAAAGACAATGTTACAGCAAGACAAGGTCTGCCAGGTCCGCTGGTATATGTATAAGATGCACATAAAATCTGGCAACACTCTCTGCTACTACACATAACCCTGACGTTCTCGCCATACATTGCGATATCTTATTCAGGCTCTTCCCTAATTGCGATCATTTTTGCACATATCCATATTGAATGCACGCATATGGTCTGGGTACGGCTACGCTCTGCTATGCTGCGGTTTGCGATTACACCGGCCGTAATAACTATCCACGTCGTGGCTAAGCCGCTATTTAACTTATTCATGTCTTATTTTATTATTGGGTTTTAGCGATTAATGATCGCGCCATTTTGCGGTCCTGTTGTCATCTTTTTTTTATTTATATAATAAGAATGTGGTAAAGGATTACTTGGTTCCACATAATAATAATTGGCAGTACTTTAGACAGGAACAGATGGAAACAGGGTAGAGAGTAGAGAGGCCTTTGCTTTCTTTTCAAAAAAATCAGAAAAATATTTTACAATCGAGCTAAAACCACTTTGATGAGGTTTGGGCTCCTTATTATGTTTTTTTGGTACGTTCATTATTTTCTTCAAATATTAAAGAAAATAGCATATTTTGGACGTTTTAAATAAGTTGTGACGATATGATAATTTGATAATTAGGCAAAAATTTGGGAGATTGCATTATATTGTTCTTTCGGTTTCGGTAGCAACCGAAAGCTCGAAGGAAAATAGCTTTATGTGGAACTTTCGGTTTCGGACGCAACCGAAAGCTCAAAGTAAATTCGGTTTCGGTTTCGACTGCACAAGCTGGTTTCTGTCGGACACTAATACGGTGTGTTCTTTGACAATTTAATAGCATATGCGAATGCACCTGCCTTTGTAAAAAAGTACGTGCACGCTTCGTACCTACCGTGTAGTTCGGAATTCGTCCTGCCGTGCTCCTAGCCTATTTTATATGCTATTTATCGGTGGTTGATTGTTAGTAGGGTCGCCATCCGTCCTGGTTTCCTCGGATAAGTCCTAGTTTAGAGAGTGACAGGGCGAAATTTCATTTGTAGTCCCCCATGGACATCTGCACGACCAGAAGGCCACTCTTCAGCTTTGTATATTAGTATAGATATAGAGAAAGGTGTGCGAATGCTAATATTTTTATAAAATATGCATTATTCATAAATTGAATTACAAAAATTCAATCTCACGCCAACCAATGCCAAAAGATTCACACACACAACAAAGGGTGATCATGACGACTGTATGTATATTAATTAAGAAATATTAACAATATCTTTGTACCAAGAATTAAAATATTGTATATATCTTTAAAGATATGTAGGCGATTTACGACCAGCCGACGATCTCTTCCTCTATTTAAATAGGTGTTCTGTCTTTTTTTTCTAGTTATAACCAGTGGATTGCACATGATAACTTCAATTCAAGTACTGCGGTGTTTAAATGGTTTTTCCAGATGAATCGGATTTGGCATGCAAAGGACATACGGAAGCGAACCTTCTAAGAGGCATGGAAAAATTTCAGCTGTTGTTTTATTCCGATGTACGTAGGATTTTCAATTGAACCGTAGTCTGCCCGGCACAATATCTCTGTGGAATACTCGCATATCATGAAGAAAACATGTATAGAGTTTCAATAATGACATTGGTAATTAATATTGGTGTGCTGTATAATAAACTAGCAAAATACCCGCGACTGTGTCCGCGTTGAATTCAATAATTTTGTCCTAATTAAAGAACATAAGAGCCTTCCCTGGTGTTAAACGTTATCTATAAAAAAAATAATTGGCCCATAGATTATTGTTATGTCATGGACAAAAAGACAATAAAGGAGGGCGAAACTATCTTCGTAGTTTTTGTTTTTTTTTTCGACTAATTTTTTTTCATCGTGTAATAGAATGTTTTTGCGCAGTATTTAGAAATTAAAACCATATTTAATAATTTTTTAAAAGCTTTCATATAACTTGCAATGTATGTTTGTTCGGGTGGAATCTTACAAATCAATTTTGGAGCAGATATATTACCCCGTTTAAGCTGAAATTTTGCACACGTATGTATATCGGATGACAATGCAATTTTATGACATGGAGCTTGATATGACAATGAGGTAGGAAAGTGGCCATAGGACCTCCGTTATAAATTATTCAATTTTGGGCTCGTTTGATTTGTCTTAACAAGTTCTTTGGCTTAAGGTGGTCAAATATATCATATAAGTTGAGTAATGACATTATAAGTTAATAGTAAAAGCTTTTTTTAGATAAAAATGGCCAAAAGCGTGTTACACGCTCATATAGAAGGGTTCCGTATCTGATACGCTATAAATATATTTGTTAAATATCTTCGAAAGTTATTGTCCGATTTCGTTCAGAATAATATTCCTAATGAGTTTTAGTATGTCTTATCAACATGGAAAATTTCAAGTCTTTACGTCTATTAGTTTGGAAATGCTAGGGGGTGAACCTTACGGGTAGACAGACGGACGGGGGAACGGACAGAGCGAAATTATAAGGGTTCCTTGTAGTACTACGAAACCCTAAAAAGGTTTTTACTTAAAAATTATTTGTAAATACTCTTTGGCTTTTTACATCTGGATTTAAGTGAATTTATGAAGTCGATCTTGAGATATGACCAAGAGAAATACAGAATATAATGTAGATACTATATATAATTCGAAATATCTTATATATAAAATTCTCGTGTCACAATGTTAGTTACCGTACTCCTCCGAAACGGCTCGACCGATTTTAATGAAATTTTATATACGTTTTCACTAGGTCTGAGAATCGGCTGCTATGTATTTTTCATACTCCTCAGTGATAAGGGTGGGCCACGCGGTCGGAGTCGCGGGGCACAGCTAGTTCTAATATAAATGTGAACATATATAGTGTTATTCATACTCGATGTATGCGACGGATCTGATGGCACGGTTTAGTTTCACCGGAGCGATGAAAACGAGGCGGGTTAAGTAATATGCAAATCGCTTCTCATAAGTGAATACCTAATTTTTTCGGTTGTGTAATATGAAACATTCGTGTCTAACAATACTTAATTGGTGGGTAGATTTAAAGATTAGGCCAATGATATATAAATGTGCGGTCGCGGATATTGTAGAAAAATACCTCATTTGAACGACCTCATTATTAAAAGGTATTCCATTCCCAATAACTAACTCTAAAGATTAAATAATAAACAACTTAAATAAAATATTGTGTTACTTAGTTATTGAAAAAATCTTAACGTATTCGTTAATTTAAATGTTAATTGTCATTTATTTCGACCATACGACGAATCAATTGCTTTTACTTAGGAACCACACCAGTTGTTATAACCTTTAATAAAAGTCACTCTGTATATTTGATATTAAATTAATACAAATTCTTTTTTAGGGTTCCGGATCTAAAAGGAAAAAAGGAAACCTTATAGGACCACTTCGTTGCCCGTCTGTCTGTCAAGACCTTTTTTCTCAGAAATGCGTACAGGTTTAAAGTTGAAATCCACTTCACGCCGATCTCATGTGAGAAAGAGGTACTAGTACCCGGACGCGCCGGCCCAATTCGGCTACAAGCATGGCATATATTATTCAAAAGTTGCGTAGCTCAATAGATATTCATACATCCGCACGAGGATACTGGATATTTTGTTTGACTCTATGACCGTATTCATTTACGCCCGCCAAATTGGTAAATTACGCGTTGAAACTTTTTAATTATTTTAAATTATAAATAAAAGATTGTTAATGAAAATGGGGTGTGCACTTTGGATTTTCCAAACTATTTGAATTCTGAAAACTCATTATAAAGAGGAGTTGACAAATGTACTTATTTGTAATATCTAAATGTTTCATTGAATTTCGAAAAATGTGTTTTATCGCGGTAATTGTTACATTGAAGGTCGTTGTATAGAGGCTGCACTGAATAAACTAAAAACTAATAAACATAGACATATTATCAATGTCAATTTTCATTAAACTATTTCTAAGTTAGAAAGCGTTTCAGATTCCACTTCAATATTATTTTATATGATTACAATTTCTTTTACCTGGTTATAAACGTACTATTACCTAATCGAATAATTGAAAAGTTCACGAGTCACTTCTATCTAATATTAGAAACACACATGACTAATGATTTAAGTAAATTGAACGCTACGTGAAGTTTTGAAGTCTATATGCGACGTAAGATGCTTGAGGGTCTATCGCCTTTGAAATAAAGTCGTGGTCAAAAGCATTAGGGAGTTGTATGTCATTTGCAGTTTCTGAAATGTATTTCCTTTAAGCGGCTTACAATATGTGCTATTTATGAGAAATTGACAAATTGCATAAGTTTAAAGTACAAGATAAGCTCTTTTTAATTTTAAACATATATATTGAATAGTAAAATACATTCCGCTTATAATAGATACAAATCAATCGTTGTTCGTTAGTCTTGCTAAAAGTCGAAAACCGTGTGGACCGCAGAAATTTTGTTTGTTTTGTTACAATCCCTCATTTGAGGGAAGGTTTAAACGAAAAAAAAAGAAAGAAAAGTTCCAAATATGTTAAAAATAGTAAAAAATACAGAATTTCATTTACTTCGGAATAAGTTCTAGTAGTTATTTTTGTGTGAAACTCAAATTTGTTTAAAACTTAAAGTAGCCTAAGTCATTCCTAATGATTATTTCCATTTAATTGCAAAAAACTGCTATACTTCAAAACTGATGTTATACATCCTTTTCGAACGTGTAAGTCCTGTAAGAATCAGTCTAGCCGTTTTGGGTATTACCCGTAACGATTACACAGATAAACAAAAATAAAAGAAATCCTTTCTTTCAAAGATTCCGTAACACGGTCATATGCAATTAGTGACTTAATTTTATTTCAACGGTACAAACGGACTTGTATAAAAATAGCCTTTTAATCCTAAAACCGATACTTTTGACCTCGACTATATTCCGCAACGCGCTTAAATCTACATTTCTTTTTTTTTCTCTTTTTTATATCTTTTTCTGTAAATAGGAATATATGTTACTAACATTCACAACCAACATTGACGCTTGCGTGTAAGAAAAAAAGGACCTAAAGTCTTTTAGCTTCATACATTCTCCTCCTCCTCACGTCGTTGACCTCATTGCTGAGGGTCGTGATTCCCCCTCTGGATCGTGTTTGTGATGACATTACGCCATTTTGTACGATTTTTTGCAGTATGGAGGGCATCATGAAATCCAACGCCTAATGTGGTGCGTATTTGTTCGGACCATCTTGTTGGGCTACGACCTCTTGGGCGTCTGCCATCGAGTTTGCCAGTAACCATGAGATGTTCCATGTTATGACCTTCCTTTCTAGCGATGTGTCCAAAGAAATCAAGAACTCTGCGAAGGCAGATCGTGAACAGTCTTGTTTTGATTTTTTGTTCACGCAGTATAGACGTGTTGGTGCGGAAGGCAGTCCAAGGGATTTGTAGCATTCGCCTCCAGCACCACATTTCAAAGGCGTCTATGCGGTCGCGGTCAGCCTTCTTCAGAGTCCAGGTCTCTGCTCCATAGCCAAATATGGAAAACACGAGTGTGTGAACAAGTTTAACCTTTGTTTTTCGTGAGATGTTTCTATTTTTCCAAATTCTATGCAATTGAGACATTGCGTTCTTGGCCATCCCTATGCGCCTTCTGATTTCTTTCTCGCACGATCCGGTGTTACATATGTTGGAGCTAAGGTAGATAAAGTCGGAAACCACCTCAATTCCAAGAGAGTCTCTAAGATGTAGTTTATTGGTACGGACTACTACCATGAGTTTGGATTTATTATGGTTAATCCTGAGACCTACTTCTTGACTGATCTTCGTTATGCTGTCCTGTAGGTCTTTCATTTCTGATTCATTTGCGGCTAGTAATGTTGTGTCATCCGCATATCGAAGGTTTGTTATTTTGGTGCCAGAGTTCATAGCTGGATTAGTTTGTGTTTGTGATGCACTTGGTCCACTATTAGGACGGTCTGTTCAGTACTAATGCGATTCTAATGCTGCCATAAATCGCTTTTGCAAGCTCCGGAGAACGCCCAGCGCCTCCAGCATCTATCATTAAACTCAGTATCAAGCAAATATAAATAATCGATTTCGTCTCCTAGCCATTTAATACTAACATTCAAGTAACATATTAGGGTGTCAGTTGCTGATTTTAACTCTTAATTACTCAAAATGAGCTCAGCTCGAATTTAGCCTTTAACCACAAAAGGCACGATTCTAGACTTAAAGTTCAGTTAGATTGTGTGTTATATAGATTCCAATCTATTCAATTTTCAATTCAATTTTTCGTTTATAGCTCTTATCTGTGCCTACTGGGCATAATTTATTCCGCCATTGTCACGTTACTTAATGACAAGACACAAAGACACAAGAAATTGGTCGGTAAAGGCTGAATTAAAATAGATTCTATACTAAAACTGGATATTATTTATAGTAATTAATTATAATCAATCAAGGAAAAA
Organism: Charaxes varanes; assembly: GCA_024363005.1. Lineage (NCBI taxonomy): Eukaryota > Metazoa > Arthropoda > Insecta > Lepidoptera > Nymphalidae > Charaxes > Charaxes varanes. The sequence continues at coordinate 4,273 of JANCMC010042951.1, read as the reverse complement.
CTTTATTAAGTCACGGAGCTTCCATTAAAAGCTAGCTTCTCTTTGTTAAGCGTCGGAATCTAAAGATAATCTGGCGACGACTGGCTCCTTACGGATTAAAGAACGACATTAATAAAAAGAAAGCTCTGAATGGTCTCTCAGCGTTACAAATTCCTTTATTAGAATAAACGGATGACTAACATGGTAAAGAATGTTTTTATTATTACTGATTACCAATAAATAAATAAATTATAATTTTCATCTTATTTATTACATTATTAAATATTGATTTATAAAAAACACTTAAAAATATAAAACATAGATCTCTCCCAGAAGCGAAGCTCAAGCCCAAACTAGCGGAGATTAGAGATACAGATTAAGGAATCTCCATACAATGCGTGCCGTCTCAAGCCCTCTGTATTCCTGTACTGCCTTCTGTATTCGGCCCTTGATCCAACTAGCAAGCAAGAGTTAGTTATCGAAACTTTAGAGAATTTATTATTATTATCGACTTTTTGATTTTAAATTGATCCCTATATTCTTCAAACCCCAAGATCAACTATACTTCCAGAGCTATAGTTGTGGGCCTTTGAGTCGCTTTTTATTTGAAAACCCGTATTCATCGGCTGTAGCTTCGCTAAGTCTGACGTGACTGTGATCAGATGTTTCTGTACTTATTTTATTTTTACTCTCTTAAACGTTATTATACTTGTCTTCCGTAGAGTCACAAAGCTCTGTTAATACAATAGGCGCCGGCTCACACTTTGTATAATTAAAATTACTTTAGCTTATAATAATTAGGGGTTTGTAAACTGTTATTAATCAGATCAGTGAACCGGCTTAGAGGCCAAAGTTGATCAATGGGGGAGGTAGAGAGAGTTTGCTAACTTAGATAATTAATTACACTTTCACAATGCCTCGGCCAGGCCGGTGTAATGCCCTGGAGCATCCGACGGCCATATTGAATACAGGCTTGCTAACAATAATCGCATCTTACACTATGTTAATTACGATAACTTGTTTACTAAGAATACAAGTTTACTAAGTATACATACAGGTTATTTGCTAATATTGCCCGTAGACTTAAAGATCACGTAATTATGTTGAACTTATTAGGTAAGTGCAACAGTAGAAATTGTTTTTGTTTTGTATAATATATGTTAGCATCGTATTATTCCTGAATTAGCGCATTTACTTCTTTTTATAACGTTGACTTACTTTTACGATTGATATTGAATATCAAAACATAGCACCATCTATTGTTCGCTGCGATATTTAGAATGCCCCCGCATATTAAATATCTCATAATGATTATTTTTTACGATATTCATTTATGTGATATGATCTAAGGGGCAATTTTCATAAAACATATCTAGTATATTTTATTGGAGAATAAAATATTAATTCTGTATTCTTTAAAATAGCTTCGTAAATAGTGTCATATTTTTTCCATATAAAATGGTTACTGTGTGTTATACTTAGTAGATAGAGGTATGCCGTGGTTATCGTTTTTTATAGAACTTTAAAAGATAATTCTGTACAACATCATTTTATTAGGTTTAGTCAGCATACGCAATGTAAGCGCACTAAAACACGTTTTTACCACACCATCTTACAAAGGTCTAAAATTCTAGGATATTATCTGCAATAATACGCATGTATTATACATAAAAACCTCAATACAATTATGTAATATGATAAAAGCTGAAAATTTCAGTAATTTGTAACTAGATGTCATAAAAAACGTATTTTTTTGCGCTTGTGCTGGCTAAACCTTACGAGATAGATCAAAATAATATAGTACGAAACTGGATATTTTCTTAAAAAGTCCATAAAAAAGCTAGCGATGGCATATGTCTAGCTTCTAAGTAACAGTTTTTATGTGGTCCGGGCTAACACTCGACTCGGTCCGCCCACCCCAGCGCCGGCCGCCTCCGCCCGGGCTAACAAAAAAAGTGTTGCTACGTACTCACTCATTTTACTATATAGTGTATGGTATATATTATCTAGTGTTCTGCTCAAAAGTGACTGTGTTTGAAGAAGTGTGTAAAAGTTTACATTCCCAAAAGACATCTTAGTTTTCGTCTCTTCTTCTTCATAAAGTTTTCTCATTACGTGGCCTCGGTCGTTATTTTCTTTTAGTAAAAGAAATAAGATAATTTACAGTTAATATATTAATAAATCTGCTCAAAAGTGACCTAAAGTGTGTGAAGAAATAAAAGTGTGTGAACTCATGTCAAATTATTAGAAACTAGCTGTTTAGCCACACGTTACGATGGCTAATATAAATATATGTACGTATTATATAAAAAAAATTGAAGTGTCAGTTTGTGACGTAATGGTATTATTTTGTTTAAAGCATGTAAGATGCAGACGGTACTTATTAAAAAAAAACTTTTGCCATTCTGTCTTACAATACTAATTTAAAAAAAACTATATTTTTTTTACTTTATTTTTGGTGTTTTTTGTTCAGATTAATCTCAGAAACGGCTTTTATTATTGGTATGTGTAACTTAGTGTCATTTAATAGTTATTCGAACTTATGAGCTTACATTTCGAAAATAGCCCAAATTTGTTCCTTAAGTTTCGTAGCGAACGCAGATTCGAACCCTGCACCAGTAAAACAATATCTTCACCGCAAATGCATCTAGCACTAAAAAATAAACGTACGGTAAAAATAATTGTACAGTAAGTACTAATAGCGAAAATGTAAATAACTATTTCAAAAACTGTTGTGACATAAAAATCAGGTAAATAATTATTACACTAAAAGTGAATTGAAATTCATTTTTGCTTAAAATAAAAATTACTTTAGATTTTCTATCAACAATGAATAAATAAATTAACATAAGACTTTTAATGTGCTTAATAAAATATTTGTAAAATTATATCAAATTTATGTTATTTACAAAATTAATTTCAAGATCATCTGTTTTATTTATGATAATATAATGTAAATTACTGTACTATACTATATATATCACATGTCAATTAGAAATAATGCTTATTGCTTAATGTTAAGAGTCCATGTATGTCTAGTGAATTATTCAACAAAAGTGTGGTCACTTAACGAGTGAAATGTTTAATAATTAATGTAATACTTTCTTAGAATATCATTTCAGCGATTTAAAATGTGTATAATATTGAATTAATTACAGGAAGAAATGTGGCCATGGAATATCGTAACGAACACATCGCAGCAGTCCATGGTTACAGAAACAACAAGGAATTATAAAAAAAGTCACGCGCGGACGTCATTTCGTATGTAATTTTAAAAAATATGGACAGGAATGTGACATAAGCATTGTGATCTACAAAATAATACGTACAAGAAGAATCCTTTACGATTCTTGTTCACAAATATCTCTTTATTCTCTAGTCTGTGATCATTGGACTCGGTCTGGTCTGGACTTTAAACAGACCAGACCAGAGTCCAGTAGAGACCCTAGTCTGTGGTCAAAGGTCGACGTTTTGCATTAAATTTTAAATAATACGCACTACTTAAATCTGTTAAAAATTAGTTTCATTGCAATCAAATAATGTATGTAAAATCCGAATGACTATTTATTATATGATTGAGAGTAAACAAAATCAGATGATACTGACTTAGTAAGCACTAAGCACTTTAAGGATTTAATGTATCTATATTTTGTAGAAGATTCTACTAAATTATTAACACAATTAATCAACTTTGACTAAACAATAGCAATAGTTGGTCTTTATCTCTCTGTATTTATTGTATAAAAATGTCTCTCTCACGTTGACTTTATGACGTCACTATCACCAAAAAAAAAATAGATTAAAAATTAAAAAAAAATTCAAATTCCTCATTTGTATTTAAATGTTAATTCGTCACGGGAATATTTTAGTGATGCCTCGAATATACGGTTACCATTCGGTATTTGGTCAATTTGCGTAATATTCTTTATAAGGCTGAATATTGTGTCATATTCCGCCAAATAACTAAATCATTAGTCACATGATAAGTGATAAACCATTACATTTAATACTTAAATTTTACCCGCTTCTGAAAGTAGCTCTTTACTGTACACACCGCTACCGAGTTAGCAAGAAAACTGATAATATTTTTGACGCTATAACGTCTTATAAATCGATGAACGCTGGCTGCACGCACGAAAAAGCATGACTCATTGTCACGTTTCGCCCGAACGAGAGAGTGGAAGAAGCGATAGAAAGGCGCGATCGGTCTGCGACCCCTTTATTTTTCATCACAGCTGCGAGAAAAAATAAAACTTCATAAGCTCCATCTATTTATATGTATATATGTCACAGA
>JANCMC010042944.1:0-31060 GCA_024363005.1 Charaxes varanes | reverse complement strand
CTTTGTCTGTCAAGGAAGCAAAGACATTATTGGTTAAAGTCATTACAGAACAATATAAAACAAACAGCAATAATAGATCTAGGAAAGTATGTATAAAAGTCATGTTCATGCAGTCATGTTCATATCCCTTCATGTTTAGAGATACTCTGAAAAATAGTAATTACATCACTGATGTGTTTTTCAACATCGATGCGCTTTATTATTACATTTTCAAGCTTTATATTTCTTGAAACACCCTCGTTTTCTTCTTCTTCTTCTACGCGGGCTACTTTCCACACTTAGTGGCAATAGGGCGACCATTGTGCCTGAGGGGGGAGGGTTGCTGGTTGGCGAGTACTTCATCCAGCCCAACTCCTGATAGAAGTCTAGAATTCGCTGGGGCTTCTTCAGATCTTCTTGCAAATATCTCAGTGTCTGGTGGACTCCTGACAGTCATTCCTGTTGGCCCGGTCCCTATTATGATTTACTATGGTCATTGATCAGCCATGATCTCAGTAGGCTGAAGAGAAGCTTCAGAAGCTGATTTATTAATATTAATTTAGTATAATAACATGTAAATGTGTCTTCTGTAAACTAAAAATTTAAATAAGTAAATGTTAATGTTAAATGTGAAGTGGTAGGAGGTGGTGAAATACCATCATCGCTTCAATGTCCTAAAGTGCACAACTGTGCTATTTTCTAGAAACTTCATACTTTGCACAATTTCTTTGTAGAATAAACTGCCAGGTTCTGGGTTTTTAAACAGATACATACATGACTTAAGAACCTTCAAAAAAGAGCATACTAATTCCTGGAAACTTATCTGCTGTTGCAGTTATCTGTGGACGTCGGTAGTTTGTCAGGTGCCCTGCCAGTTTGTAAATAGTTAAATGATAAAAAAAGTTGTTATTTTTATCCCATTAAATTTTACTTAACAGGTGGAATACAAAAGCAATGTTGCGAATGGTGTATTAACCATATCGGCCGGCACGAGCAGACAATGTCTGCCCCTAGCTGACTCTTACACCTTGACCCCTCGCGGATGTCACCTGGTCCAGCCTTCAGAGGTCACTGTAGAAATGGATACTGAGGGTGTACCTGTAAGTAATAAGTATTAGATTGGCAGCCAAAATTTGGCTACAGCAGATTTTGCATTGGTTTGTAAACAGATAAAGACTGAGTATAAATGCATACATAGTAGAAATAAAATATTTCCCTAATACTCCTCCTTTAATTTTAATTTGGTTCAATGGATTGGTTCATTGACTGTAATTTAGGCATTTTAATTAAGTCCTTAAAAATGGTGATAACTTTTTATTTTATAATTTTGTAGATAACCATTATTATTATTCCTTTAAAAGACTCTGAGGTATTATAAAAATGGTATTTTTGTTAAAAATATAATACGAATACGAGTGTTTTGTAATTAGTGTTAACTTTAGTAATCTTTTTAATGCATGCTGCGGTCATTTCAAGTGGGTTACAATCACTGGAATGTTAAAAAAACCATTGTCTAAAGTAATGATCTATTGATCTGTAACCAGTTTAATGAGCCAAATAAAAAAAAAAATTCAAAGCTAAGTTTACGAGGGTTCCCTGCACCGAGAAGAGCCCACAACAAACTCAGTCGTGTAAGTTTTGGTTATACATTTCAGAGTGTGTCGTTTGTGGCCATGGCCCATGCAGCAGTTATCAAGGTGCTGTCTCCAGAGCCAGCTTCAGACGTGGTGCTGCAGGTCAGCTCGGACGGACAGCCGGCTGCCGAAGTACCGCTCGCACCTCTGCCGCAAGATGGCGGATACCGATATGAGCACACCCTGTATTTAGCAGAGGTCAGTACTATCTTTATCATAAGGCTACATGGGCCCCATATGAACTGAGTATATTTCTTTCTGCTGTTAATTTTGGAAGTGAAGGCTTCTTTAGGCACGTTGGGGGTTTTTTGTGATGGAAAAGAACCTTTGAGTTCGCGTCATTGTCACTGAACACTTTCCATGAGCTATATGTGTACTGTTAACAACCAAACACAGATCAACCAAGCGTCTGCGGCGATAAATTAAAAAATAGTACTGTACTCTCTGACACAGCAGAGGATCAAGACACTTGAACACCCTTCAACAAATTGCAGTCCTTTAAGAACCCTAAACAAGCAAAGTAACTTATACTGTTCACACGTGTGTACTTTCTTGGTGAATAAAAATCATTGAACTAGCCTCATCGTCACCGAACGCTTGATTTTGACTTTGACGTCATTGTTACCAACACCCCTGACAATTGATTGTTACTTCTGTGCGGACTCCCGTAGTGCCAGTGTTTGTTTTTTTCTATTTAAGTACAGAGCGATATACTTCAAAAGGGCCCGAACTTTTCATGGTATGGGTTAAGACGTCTTTACCTGACGATGACGTCAACTAGGGTCGTTGACCATTCCATCACTCTACCTACCCCTTATACCTATACCCACTACTCTAACTACCACTTATACTTATACCCACTACTCTAACTACCCCTAATGTATTTAAACACATTGGGGGCCTCCTGTAGGCTGCTATTCTGACGCATGTTTAAAAAAACGTATGTTTTTTCTTGGTTGAGCGAATGCGCAAGGAAGCAACTTTCTTTGTGCCCCCTAACACAGTTTGATACAGGGCTTTACTAAGGCAAACTACGCCACAGAATTGCAAATATATGTATGTATATCCTGTATATAAAGCGTCCAACTTTCAATTAACTAAAACATAGACCTATTGATTCACTTTAAATAATACTTTAATTTTATTTTATTTATACGCTTTATTGTACACCACAAAAGAAATTAGCAGATAAGAAAGTAATATACAGCAAGAAAAGAAGTTCAAAAGGCGGTGTTATCGCTGAAGAGCGATTTCTTCCACACAACCTTTAGGACAAGGAAATATATGAAGTTGGTAAAAGAGTAGGTGGTGCGTAAGAATACATGAAATAATATATGAAAAAATAATAATAACAAGATGAAACATTATTCAGAGTATTAAAACAATACATACAGTTAAATAAGCATAAATAAACATCATTATACTTTCATATCAACATACATATATATTATAAACACATAAGAATTAGACTAGAAAGTCATCAATTACAATTATAAAGATAGTGGGTAGTTACTTTAATCTTTAATCATACTTTCTAGCGCCTATCAAGGAGCCATCAAAAACACATAAGGCTCGGCTAGTATCCATTTTAATATCCTTAGGAGCTACCTATGTGATTGGAGACATGTATTCGGCTAACCTAACTAGCTTATTAGCCAGACCAGCCAAAGAGCGACCTATAGGGACTCTAGAAGCTTTGGAGGATGCCATGAGGGATAAGGAATACGAACTGGTTGTAGAGGGACACAGCTCCTCCTTGGCTATACTTCAGGTAATATGTTTATAATAATTGTTACGTGCAACCTCGACCACGTAAAATTGGGTTAAATATTTTAGCGTGATAATGTATAGCTTATAACCGTTCTCGATAAATGGGCTATCTCACTCTGAAAGAATTTTTCAAATCAGACCAGTAGTTCCTGAGATAAGCGCGTTTAAGGAAATAAACAAACTCTTTAGCTTTATATATTAAGTATGGATATCTAAAAATCAACCCCTGTTTCCATTAGTCACGACATCACGAGTGAACGGCTGGACAGATTTGGCTAATTCTTAATTTGTTTTAGTTATTACTGTCAACATTGAAAGAATGTATGCTGCAATAAACGTGCATAACTTCCGAACGAGTAAACCAACATTGATAATTATTTTTTTGTTGTGTTCGTTATTGCTAGGCCGAGGTTTCTATACTCAAAAATGTCTGTCTGTTTGTAAGGTTATGAAAATGTTAATCACATTTAATACGTTTAACAGAACGGCACAGGTGTTTATGGACGACTCGCTTCCCTCATGAACCGGCAGCGTGTGCAACGCGTACATAGCGTTGAAGTGGGCGTTCACATGATACTGTCAAAACGCCGCGTGGCCATTTTAGGAGGAAGAGAAACGCTCTACTATGATACGGAGAGGTTTGGTACGTTCTTATAATCGTTATGTGACATAAAAACACCATAAATATCCTGAAGGAGGCTGCAACAATAATACACTTAGGTTTGGAGACTTAATTACGGGCAAATTGAAAAAGTGGATAAGCTTTATACCTGGGATCTCCGGTTCCTGAAAACGCCTAAATGCCAAGGGCTCATAATTAAAGTTTCTGTGCCCAACGCCAAATGTATCATCATCCGCTGCGTGCAGAAGAAGATGCCCATCCCACGGCAGCGTTTCGCATGCGATGGTCGCAATCTCCCGTCACACGAAGGAGTGCGTCTACTACACCGATGACGCGGACGACGCTGTTGCTCGCTTCATGAAGAAAGCAAGTATATAACAAGGGTAAAGTCATAAAGGTTGCAATTTTCTTACAGGCTCCCATAACTTTCATTTGAGTGAAAAGCTATACACGAGATACTCAGCCATTGCACTGCAAATTGGCTGTCCGTATTTGCAGACGTTCAATAATGTGTAAGTAAAAGCTAAGTTATATAAGCAATAAGTTTTAAAATAAATATACACAGGACTATATGACACACGGACGTATGTTCCTAAGGCAGACAACGTAGTGCCTGTGTTATACACAATTATTTTTTTAGAAATATATAAATAAATATATATAGATAGTACACCCAGACTCGAGGTGAGAATCGAAACCACGATGCCCGGAGTGGTAGGCTATCTTCTAATAAGAAAAGCATGTATGGGTGGGTATACATTACTAATTACATGTAAATCTTATGAAAGCACATTCATAGTGTTTAATTTTTTTAAATTTATAAAGAAAAATTGTTCAATTGTACAAAGTTTTATTTATTTTTTAATGTGTAATAGACCAACTAACGCCTCATTCAGGCGAGAGTTTTTTTTAACGGGCGTTAAAAAAGCGCTCGACTAGAACATATGGATTATCTACCCAAGTATCTGTTCACACGACAGCGTTTTTATAACGCGGCGCTTTTTAATCGAGCGTTGTCCAATTTTCAACGCTTATATACATTTACGTATTTTCTTATCGTTGACGCTAAAAAAGTGCCAACGCCGAAATTTAACGCAACTTTTTTTTTGACGCTCTCGTGCGAATGAGGCGTTAACTTACTATAAATATAACCGTTCTCTTCCTTTAGCCTGACAGCTACTAGTGGATATAGAACTCTTCCACAGATTTTCGTAAATCATTCTACGCCGCTGCTATTGATTTTTCGGTTTTTTTTTAATTCAGTTTAAATATTAAGGAGGCCAAGGGCGTGTCAAAACACGCATATGTAGAAAGTTTCCGTATCTGATACGCGAAAGATGTATTTATTAAATAACTTCAAAAGCTTTAGTCCGATTCGGCTTAACATAATTTTCTCAATGAGTTTTTAGCATGTCCTGTAAAAATGGAAATTTGGAATCCTACATCTATTAATTAGAAAATCCTAGGGGGCGGGGGCATCTTGCGGACAGACAGACAGACAGACGGACGGATGGACTAAGCGAAACTATAAGGGTTCCTTGTAGGACTACAGAACCTATTTTTATGGATCAAATGCGTTCCCGGCCTTTAAAAATTCGGCTCAATTCGGCTGCAGACCGAAAGGACTACAAGTGTGAGGTTATCTCTAATTATAAAGGTAAAGAAAAAAAAACAAATTTTATGAAATATTTATTAATCAGGGGTAAATCAGGTTAGTCAAATATAATATGATGTATACAAATAAAGCTGTTGCCTAAATTTGAGTTATATTGGTACTTGGAGGGATGAAGATTTCTTTGTATGCAATCGGCCTGGGTTTGAAGAAAGAGCTGTTACGGGACTGCAGGCTGCACGTCTCACTTACACCTATGAAGTTCTCTATCTTGCCTACCTTTTCCAACATGTCTACAACAGTATTCTCCACCACTCGCAAATCCTTTCTGAGAATGGATATTTCCTTTTGCAATTCTAGCATTGTGTCAATTTTAAATACGATTTTGTCAAACTTCTCTTGAATCGATAGTCTGGCCCTCTGAGCTTCGTCAACCTCCTTGGTGATCCTCGTAGTGATTTCCTTTTGCAGCTCTGTAAATTTTTTATCAAATGTACTGTCCTCTTTACTATCTCTACGCTTCCTGTCGCCCGTGTTAGTCGAAAGAGTTCTATACTTATATCCTGCCGTGCGAGAAGTGTAGCAACTTTTATGAAATATTTGAGACATTATTAAAATGGATTACATCGATCGCGATTTTTTTTACATTTTTTTTTAAATTTAACTAAACAATGAACATAACTGAACGATATCATCACAAAGAGGAGTCTGAAATCCGTCAATTTTTTTTTTTAAGAAATTGAATGTACGTAATCTGTTTTATAAATGACTTATTCAGTCTGTTATAAAAGATAGAGATTGATGTGGAAAACATCAGCAAAAATTTTGTCAAATATAAACAATAAACATTGATTCGAACGACGATCATGTACAAAAAAGCAAAATAAAAAAATCTTTACAGCGCTATCTAGCGAAGAGCGTCAATACTAAGTACTTAAGGTTTTCGATGCCAACCTTTACCAATAGTAACTTACATAGTACTACACTGACATACTAGATGGCAGTGTTAAAAAAATTGTTATCAGTCAATGATAATTGACGATTATTATTAATTAAAATTAAAAGTAGGAAAAAAATAATTTTGTACGAAGAAAAAAATTCTAAAACGGTTCCTGGTGTAAAAATAGATTTGAAACCTTTGTTCGATAGTTACCTCGTTGGTTTAAATAATTTTATCGCTATTCAAAAATGGACATTTCGAAGGACAACCATATTTAAATGTTTAAAAATAAAATTTTATAGTTTAAAGCTAAACTCTAAACTTTAGATTATAATATACATTTTTGAAATTAAATGCCGCAAACTGCAATATCCAATATTTTATTTACTAAACGGTATATTTTATTTTACAAATATGAATTTTAATCAAATAATCTGTCAACTCACGTTAAACTTTATATTATCACAATCATGGAGACTAATAAAGAGTAAAATCTGTGTAATCAAGAAAAACCGGCAAAATGTGTTAACCAAGGGTGGCGCCAGATTAGCATCAGAATTTTAAGGATTATTATTGGATAGTTATTCACCTATAATTGCTGTCATTTTTAAAGTCTTTGTTGAAATATTTTTTGTAGTTGTGTATATTACATGTGACACTTTTTATTCGTCTTTAGAGTTCCTATTAGGAATACTTTTTAGGTATGTCTAATATCCCCTTTTTCCCCTCCTACTAAGCTCAAATTAAAGAAAATTAAATGAAATTTTTCCTTCGTTCTAGAAAGCTTTGGGCAAAACTAGAAACATTCTTAAAAGTCTATAAAAATAAGCAAAATGCATGTCGTATAAGAGGGCCTTAACCCCGCGTAGACGTGAGTGAGACTGGAAACTTTTCACGTACTGTCGCAGGGTGTGTTGCCCGCATTTTGTTTCTAGTGTAAAATCGACATGGTGCTGTGCGCGGTGATGGTGCGATTGTAAATTATTGAACAATGGTTGTATTTATTGCTATATTTTTCGAACTTCGTTTTTCGTCGACCTGATGTATGTGCCTCCTCTAGTTCGTAGTAGTATTTTTGAATGAGTGTACCGTTATGGTTCAACGTAATTAATGTAGCGTTAATACTCAAAAGGTGCCAAGTGTTAAGCGACCCGCCCGACGGCGAAACGATTCTCATTCCTCTAGCACAATAATATTGCAAAGCTAAATAAATTAAAAGTATATATAAAGAAATAGCTATTTTCTCTTCTGTGATCGGTGTTAATGTCCAAAATTGAATCTATCTACATGAAATAGGATAATTTGTCTATTTGTATATTTTATTTTATGTAAATGTCAATGTAGCGTGTAATGCCATGAAAGTTTAAAAAGTAAACTCCTTTTGAGCACTGATTATTGTAAAATAACTAATTAACTATTATTAAATGTAATTTTTATTAAAAAGATGATATACAAATTATTATTAATTCTTGCATGCTCAGGCGGTAGTGAAGCAGTAAAATAGGCATGTATACATGTGATATAATGTTATTTGTTCCCTCTTAATATTAGACTATAATAGGTATATTTGTATCATAATACGACGAGAAAGGTATGGAAATATTTTGAATAAAATAAAGTGAACTGTATCACGCTTAATTTCCGATTATTTATTTACTCGTTCACTAAACACAGCTGTATCGAATGATTTTTTGCACCAACGTTATGTACTTAAAAATTGATATTGTTAATATAATATTTTGCTTGTCATTTTATTGTGTATTTGTTATAATGAAATGCATATTCTAAATGTTATTGTATATAACAGCCTTATAGCATTGTAACATGCCTACATGGATGGCCTTCGAGAACACCACACTTTAACTGTGATTCACTTTACAAACTCATCTAATATTTTATAGTTATGTTTTCTGTATAAAGAAAAAAAAACTTTTTATTGCAATACAAAGCACTTTATTTGACGAAATAAACTGGATTTGTAGCTGGATTTTTTTTTTAATTTAAAATTGTAAAGAAATAAAACATTGTTACGAGTGCATTGTTGTACTATGAATATTGTAAGAAAATTTATGTAATGTACAAATCAATATTTCTTTAAAGTATATTATTATATGTTATTTATTTCACCTATTTCACTTTGTTAATAAAATAAATATAAGTTCAAATTTCACTTTGTGTACTTATTTAGACAACAATACTTACTATTCAATTTAAACAAAAGAAAGTCTATTTATTTATTGATAAATAGTTGCAACCGGCGACTTTGCCCACATGAATTCAGTTATTTAAATTTTGAGGGTTTTTAATATTTTGTGCGAAATCCGTTTAGGTAAAAGCAAAATAGACTTACTCCTTGTAAAATCAGCTATCTACCAGTTAAAGTCCAAATCCGATTCGGACATTACCAGGAACGTACAGACAGAATGTTTTAACTTCCCTTTTCGTTATAGGCATTGTATGCAATTAGTAAAAAAAATAATTACGATGTTACAAATAGACCCTTCAATTTTATTTATATGTAGGCTTTACTTGCAACGAACCATCTGGCGCCGGGTATATTTCCACCCTATTTCGATGAAAATCCGCCTTCCCGTACGAAGCGTTTTGCTGCGAGGCCCGTATTGTCCCTCGGCATCTGTTACCAGACCATTACATTAAGGCAAGAGTGAATTGAAGCATTATATATTTAGGGGTCAGGCATAAATTACGTCACTCGGATTTTACGATTTTTAAGTCCCTCCCCCTCCTTGTCACACTTTCTATACCCGTCCCCCTTAGTGTGAAGTCGTAAATTTTCCAATTTTATGCATGTATTTTAAAAATACAAACAAAACAGCAGTTTTCTATTTTTTTTTTTCTTTTTAATGTTGACATGTGACGTCAAACTTTTGACTACCCCCCTGCCTATTGTCACACTTCGAAATCCCCCTGCCCTGCCCCCTTACCGTGTGACATAATTTATGGACGACCCCTTATCATAGAAAGTGGCCAGGAGCGCGTCAAAACTCGTTATATAAAAGGGTTTCGTATCTAATAAGCGATAAAGGTATTTGTTAAATTACTTCAATAGTAGTCCAATTTCGCTTAGAATATTTTTCTTAACCACTTTTCAGCAATTTCTGTCAACGTGGACCATTTCCAGTCTCTACATCTATATAACAGTTTGGATTTTCTAATATTTGATAATGCGGCTAAGGCGATCGCCCCACCGCTTCTAACCTATCCACGACAGAGGTACGTTTCGCGAAAAATGTCCGCCTCCCCCAACGGAATATCACTCAATAAAGTGCAAACAATAACTTTGTGCAGAGAAAAAACAAACATATGCATTTTTGGGAAAAGCCTTCAACTGTATAATACCAAAGTTATTAATTGTGTATGAAGGGTACTGTTAAAGAAAGTTGCGGTACAAATATGGAGACTATAATAAGGAGTAACATTTATGTATATTAAAATGTCTGTCGAAATGAGTAAATAAGGGTGGCGCTACATAAGCATCTTAGTGAATTCTTAAAGTTTCATCTACCAATTGTTACATTCATATCATGCTGTGCCATTCTCGATAGTTATTTTTCAATTAATCTGCTATTGCTATATTTTTTTGTCTACGCTAACGTCAATCTGAAAGCTTTTTGAAGGTTCTCCCAAAAGTACACTACATCTATTATAGTCTCGATGTGTATAAAATAAAATAAAATTGTCTGTTGCTAATGTGTCGCTTTCTTTATTAACGTATTTCGACGGACACTTCTTCATTCATATATACAAATGATTGTCCTTACCTTTTACCCTCCATAAAATTTAGAATGTTCTTATGACCAAAATTAATATTCATCAGCTTTTTCATATGATATCCACTCCTGATCTGAAATCCTGACCGTATCACTGTAAAAATAAATACACCTATACGATGTTTAGATGTTACTTTTATCTATAATAGTTTTAAACTCTCTTGTCTCTCATTAATTTAGTTTTGGTTTTACTTTTATCCTCTGTGGTTAAGGTTATGGTGAATAAATGAACTCGGAAGTTCGTACTACAAAGCAGAAAATGAGATTATAACAAACCGTATTAAAGTTTATTCCGTTTTCTAAAGGTTGATATATTTTTTAAGTCTGTTCTCATTTCTATGTAATTGTATTTCGACTGTGGGAAAGTTGAAATTTACAAAAAAAGATGACGGACTCGGTCAACATGTCACTCGGTATGTATTGTAAAACAGGTTTTATTTGTTGTTAACTAAAGTCAGTTTATTACTTTACCACAATACAAACATTAGTTGTTTCTTTTAACATATTCAACTTTGCTGATAAATTAAAAAACTCAGCGGTCACTTAGTCAGGTCTAAATTTATATTAACCTACTAATCGGGATATGCTATTACTGTATGCGCATTAGCGTACATATGGCATGTTCTAAGACTTCTAAACTATATTTCAGACGAGATAATCAAACAGAATCAGCAAAATAGACCAAACCGAGGTCGTGGTCGCGGCGGTGGAAATATACGAGGGCGCGGAGGCGGACGCGGTGGCCGTAGAGGACGCGGTGGTCGCGGAGGCGGTGGTGAACGCGGACGATCTTTGTCGCGTGGCACGTCCGACAATCGTCAAGATCGTTCGCGCTCCCGCTCTAGAGGACCAAGAGGCCGCTCCCAATCCCGTGGGCGATCTCAGTCAAGGACACGGTCACGCTCACGACAAAGAAGATTTTCATTCCCACGATCGCGATCAACATCTAGATCTCAGATGAGGAGTATGACACCTAAAGGTCGAGCTGGACTAGAAGATCCACTTTCTGATATGCCACCACTAGTCCGTACTAATAGAGGAAGAGGTCAGTATATTTAGATTATATTATTTTCGGTTTGTAGATCTTCTTTTTTATCTGTCCAATAACTGTTCAGATGCACAAGGGATATGACCCTGGGTTGTTTTTTTTCACTCCTCCTATATTGTTTGTGATATTAGTGTTCATATCTTTTTTTACTCTCTATCTATCTAACTTTACATCCTTATACTCCATCCCTGATTCATTATGTAATTAGAGGTAGTGCCACGCTTGCACCTTTTGGTCTGTAGTTGAATTGGGTTGGTCTGGGTACCAGTACTTCTTTCACGCATAAGATCAGTGTGAAGTGGCAGCAATGCTGTCAAGTCCAGTGATGTTATTGTTGTTGTGTCCAATTTGGTTTGTGAGAGTTACTGGAGGCGTAAAACCCACTTTAAAGACCGGCAATGCTTCTGCAAGCCACCTGGTGGTGCTAATGGTGTTGGGAGTCTGCTGTTTGCCTCTTGAATTGTACAAAAATAAAACTGATCAATTTTACATCTTAGTATAACTGGAATGTAAGAATTACAAAGTACTTACTAATGTAAAAAAAGTTCTTACATCAATGAGGTACTAGAAAACTAAATAATTACTTACATTTATAGGTGGAATGCAAACAAGACTAAGGCGTGGTAACTCACAACCAGGAGTTCACAGTAGACTTGGTGTTACTACACGCAGAGGTGGATCTAACAATGCCTTTAAACCTTTAGCTGTAGCTAAAAGAGGAATTTCAAAACGTGGACGTGGTTTAAGTACCAATAATAGATACAGCACCGTTGGACTGAGGTCTGATCAAATATTGAAACAGCAACGTAATAACCTAATTCAAAATAATTTGATTAAATCTCAAACATTTACTAGATCCAGGAATAATTCTTTGAGTTCGGCTTCACAATTAACTGTAAGCGTGGCCAACGACTTTGTCAAAAGGCGACGCAATAGTGTGGGCAATGCGGGCTATCTTAATAAACAAAGTTTAGCCAAATTGAGCAATGGATTTGGAGGATACAACACAAGGCGTGGACCTGGGAGTGTCAAGTCGGCTGGGTCAAATAGATCTAACCAATCTAACTCTAGTAGAAGATCAATTCAGTCAAGAGGTAGAGGTCGCGGAAGAGGGGCTAATCGTGGAATAGGGAGGAAGTTTGTAAATAAACAAATTCTTAATCCAAAATTACAAAAGGAAATTGCAGCTATTCAGGGTAAAAATTATGGAGTAAATAATAATGCAGAAGCACCAAGTGGTGTTAATTTTACACCCACTCCTGCAGCTACTAAACAGAGTTTACATCAAAGATTTGGTAGCACATAATTTTATATAAGGTGCGTTACGGACACTTCCTTACTTTGAACAATGGTAATATCAAAAAAATTCGTTATATCTAAAGTCAGTATAGAGACCATATATTTACGTGATAACACCAAACAGTTAGACCCATCGTGCCTCTCTAACACTTGTTCTGTATTCTCACTAGCATGTTCAGCTCCGGCAGAACGTGACAATGAGTCATGCTTTTTCTTTTTTTTTTTTTGAATTCTATGAGTCAGGTGTTCATCCTGTTATTAAATGTTATTACATCAATAAGATATATATCTCCAATACATTTGAATTTATCATTGTTCAAAATAAGAAAGTTTCCGTGACGCACCTTTTCTATATTATAATTAATAATTTACACTAAAATAATATAAGTACAGTGTGTACAGAAATTATATTTAGGTCATGATTACTTTGTATTCAAGAAATTTGCAAGTGCAATCTCATAAGTTTTCTTTATGTTTAATAAGTTAGTGTTTGGCGATTAATTTTAGGTTTAAGAATGTAAAACAGGTTTTGAAGTAACTTGACTTATTTCTGCTCTTATTTGTTTGACTTTTGATATAAAACTGTAGAAACATTAAGAATAATTTCCTAGTTTCTAAAGTTATTTTTGTTACTAACTAGCGAGAATAAAAACCAAGTTTATAAACATACAACTTTTTATTTAATATTTTAATAAAAATCATATACTATTTTCAGTCCTAAGTAACCCTTTGAGAGAAATATCACAACTTCAGGCTGTATCTTGACTATGTTCACATATTGTATACCTTTGGCATCATGATGAGGGAATCTGTAACTGAAATTGGAGAGATATTAAGATAATTAGTTTTTAAAATAAATTGCACAATTTTTGAGTAAATTTGCCCTGACATTATAAAATTTTAAGTTGTTATATATACAATTTATTAAGACATCCGTTTCCTAATACATTTGACCACAGGTACATATTCCTGAGAGCATCAAGTAGTCCTACACTGACACAATATACTTAGTGAACAGCCTTTATTACTAAAAGGTACACAAAATTTTAATATTGGCAATGTAAATTGTCTGCAACTTAATATTTTAAAAGATAATAAGCAACTTCCTCAATCAATTATCAATAACAGTACTTAACTTACAATTTTCTCCAAGAATCTTTCCTAATATCAAACCATGAAATAAATTCACTTCTCCATCATTGTCTGTAGATATTAAATTGGATTTTTCAAATGTCCATCCTAAGTGTTGACCACAGTGAGGGCAGGTACAAATGCGCCACGTATATCCTGGAAACCATGAGTCTGCACCTTGACTCTAAAATGTTAACTCTTATATAAACACCAATGTCTAATGATCATAATTTTTAGCAAATAATAGCTTCAGTGCAACATCATTTTTAGGGTTCTTAAGTACTACAAAGAAGCCCATATAATTTAGCTCTGCCCGTCTGTCTGACTGTCTGCCCATAAGTCCTGGCAGCTTAACATTATAAACATTATGGTCTGCTTCAATAGTTACGTCCTAGATAAATGTCACAAACCTGCATGAAAGCGTGCGGTGGCGCAGCCAAGGCAGGCCGTAACACATTGGTGTACACCTGCATGTGGCTGCGGCGGATGGCCAGCGACTTGGCTGTCTCCACCTGAACGGATTGAATTATAGTAAAAAAACATGTCAAATTCACTTTGAGGAAATCCTTGACATGCAAAAACAAGTAAATTTCTTTGCTAAAACCGCGATTAAATACGAGAGAAAAGCGGTGTAATGCTGCAAACTAGTTACCAAACCATCACATACACGGAAACAAACACAGATTTTATTTAAATACATTTTAATCTAAAGATTATATATTTGAATTGTATGTTTAATAATCTGTGGACTTATATGACTGCTTATATTTTAAACTAGCAGTGACCACGACACTGTTCGCGTAAAATTAGGTAAAAAAAATATATTCAATTTTAGCCTCCTCGATAAATGAGCTACATAACACTAAAATAATTTTTCCAATCGGACCAGTAGTTCCTGAGATTAGTGCGTTCAAGCAAACAAACAAACCCTTCAGCATTATATATTAGTATAGATATATACAAATGCCATCACCTATGTCCCAGCATTGGGTATCTATAGAATGAAGGCTATCTAAAAACAGTTCATGCCGATCCATGTCCTAGTGCTGAATGCAGAGGGTAAAAAAGGAGGTTCCCTAATAGTATGGTGTCGTCTAGTAAAGTCTAATGTCCTTTAGTATAGTTCAGTGTCCTCGAGTATAGTTCAATCTGGTCTAGTATAGTGAAGTATCGTCTAGTATAATGCAGTGTCGTCTAGTATAATTTAGTGTCGTCAAGTATAATGCGGTATAGTCTAGTACAGTGTAGTGTCGTCTAGTATAGTGCAGTGTAGTGTCCTCTAGTATAGCGCAGTGTCGTCTAGCACAGTGCAGTGTTCTCTAGTATATTGCAGTATCACTAGTATAGTTTAGTCTCGTCTAATACAGTGTAGTGTCCTCTAGTATAGTGTAGTGTCCTCTAGTATAGTGTAGTGTCCTCTAGTATAGCGCAGTGTCCTCTAATTAAGTGCAATCTGGTCTAGTATAGTGCAGTATCGTCTAGTATAGTTTAGTCTCGTCTAATAAAGTTTAGTGTCGTCTATTATAATGCAGTGTAGTCTTGTACAGTGTAGTGTCCTCTATTATAGCGCAGTGTGCTCTAGTTTAGTGCAATCTGGTCTAGTATAGTGCAGTATCGTCTAATACATTGCAGTGTCGACTAGAATAGCGTAGTGTAGTATTAATACAATGATCGTGTTACTCACATCTTCCGCTTCATCCAGTTCAAGCACACAAGCATCTTTGTCCGCGCACAGATCCAGCATGGGGGGCTCGTCTCCCTCCGCCTCTGGCAGTACCCCGTTTGTGCTGTGTTCCTGTACTCCTGTTATGGAAAACAATATTCTATTAATGCTAAGCTGTTAGAACACGAAATTACGGAATTCTATTTAAATTTACTAGCGATCCAACCCTACTTCGCGTGGATGCAATTGAAATATTTATTTAACAAAGTAAAAATGGACCTATAGCGTTCAGGGATACTATATACCTTTCTAAAAGTAAAGCAAATTTTTATTATCGGATCAGTAGAACCGGAGATTACCCGTAACATACAAACCACACACTTTATCTCTTTATAATATTTGTATAGACAACGTTGTTTAAGCACTTAACTACTGAAATCTATACATTTTTAACATACTATAAACCAAAGTTGCTTCCCGTTATTGTACGCTTATTAGATCTTTTAAACTACGCAACAGATTTTAATGCAATTTTCAACAATAGACAAGGAAAGGAAATTTGTATGTACAATACATGCATATCTATATTGCACCCGTAGCAAGCCGGGACGGGTAGCTAGTTAATGGATAAAATTAGAATTAAACTATTAATGGATAAAATTAGAATTATAATTAGAATTAAAATTAGAATTAGAAAATAACATACCCACGTCGTAGCCATTGGCGGCTTTGTTTGCTGTGAAAGTATCCCACAGTGCTTTTTGTATTTCAATGGCACCTTTATCGTTTTCGGAGGCCTGGAAATATTTTTAAAAATTTCCAAAAACTCTTGACCAGGTTTTTGAGGCCCAGCAAACTTATAAAATATGCAACAGGGTAAAAATACATTCTTATTTTGGGTTTAATTATATTTATATTATATTTTAAATAGAAAAAAATATATAAAAAAGTTTTATTTTACTAGAAACTACTGCAGTTAGAGATATACCTTTATTCTAGGCGGTGTAGGGGGTGGTAGAGCCCCTAACCGCACTGCAGTACCGCTAGCCAAAGCCATCACGCATCGCTCACCTATGGCTATCTGTGTTTGTAGCGGGTCTATCGCGTTGCAGAGGAAGGAACCATAGCAGTGCCCGGGACTTGTGACCCAGGTGTAGGTTTAAGAGCGCGGTCTTTATTTTGATCAGTAACATTCACCATCATTGCCAGTGTGCCCTCCCCTGTCTAACCAAATCTGGTATGATCCTACTGTTTAGTGCGGCTTTAGATAGTTTATGATAAAGGTGTCTAAATCAGACGTTCTTAAATCACGGCAAAGAAACTAATTACAAAACAAAATCCTATTACGCTAAACACATTAAAATTCAGCAGAAATTTGCGTAGGTCTAAGAAAAATTAAGGTTTTTTCTCCGACACTGTGGTATTAAGAAATATGGCCGTTGAATAATTAATGCGAAGCGAAAAATGCAAATTAATGACGCGTGCTTAGCTTAATTAAGTTAGACTAAGTTATATTAATTTGTACCTAGCAAATCAATGCTCGCGGTTTTTGCTCCGCGTAACATTGCATGACTAATTGCTTAATTACAAGGTAAGGTTGCGTTCTGTTATACGTAAATACGACATTTAGAAAATATATTCCTATTTACGTACTGAAATATAATTTATAGATCTGGGATATTAATAAAAGAACAGAATATTTTCTAGGAATCTTATGAGTCCTATGATTGTAAACGCTTGAGTTATGAGTGATCACGAAGATAGCGCAGCAGTGTGTTTATTTGAGCACATTACGGATTTCTGTATGTTTTTTTCTATTGAGCTATCCACTTATAAATAATACAAGAGGTTATAAATATATACATACTTATATAAATATATACGAGGAGTTCTTTTAGCTCCAATGCGTACATTTTATATGAAACTTATTGGGATATATTAAACCTCTGTGGTAAATTTATATCAAAATAAAAACCAGTGAGATGATGAAAAACAGGGCAATAATTAAATTTTATACAAAATGAAAAGGCGTCCTTTCTAATCGGTTATGTAGTGATTAATGATAAAATTACTGCGTAGTTGGAAGAAAATGATATGGTATCCTTGAATCTAACGTTACACAGGCTTAGCAATCTTTAGGTAGGTATACCGTTATCAGGACATCTATCCTGGCATCTGGCTTTGAATAAAGGGTCGACATTTGTTCCAGAAACGGTTGGCGTTATCTACAATTTATCTGGTTGAGGTTTGAATTATGCTAATTTGATATGTAAAATAAACGCTAGAGGAATGAGTAAATTAACCTTGCGATATGGTTAGTTTTTATATATCGTCTTTACAGGAAGATTTTACTAATTATAAAAAAAAACATTTTGCATAGCAAAACGTGTATACACCACTAGAAGTTTGTAAAGACTTTCTATAGTGTTCATAGACCTCAATCAAAATTTTTCGTCTAATTTTACGCGGCCGAAGTCGCGGGTAACAAATAGTAAGCAATAAGTCTCGTTTTATTATCACTTTCTTCCAAATATCAATACATAAAGCTGATGAGTTTGTTTGTTTGTTTCTTTGAATGCGCTAATCTCAGTAACTACTGGTACGATTTGAAAAAATCTTTCAGTGCCAGATAGCCCATTTACCTATCGAGGAAGGCTGTAGGCTATATTATATCATCACGCTAAAATTTTTCACCTAAATTTAAGAGGACAAAGTCGTGTGTAACAACTGGTAAACTATTGTTTACTATTACTTTCTTCCAAATATTAATATATCTATATATATAATATATATTATAATTTCAGCTATCTGAAGAGTTTGTTTGTTTGTATGTTTGCGTGAACGCGTTAATCCCAGGAACTACTGGTTCGATTTGAAAAATCCATTCAGTGTTAGATATTCCATATATCGAGGAATGCTATAGGCTATAGACAAAGTCGCGGCTAACAACTAGTAAACAATAAGTCTCGTATTATTATTCCTTTCTTCCAAATTTTCCATGAGACAAGCTTTATTTTTTATTCAGTTGAAATACAGCTTGATAGAGACAAAAGAAAATTTAATTATGTTATTCTTTCCGACTTTATAAGTAAGTCCTCAATACAATATTGAAGGACAAAGCCATTATAGGCTTGTTTTAGTAAAAGTTTGACAAAGTAAAAAGCTATTAATGTTCCACTTACCAGCAAGAATTTTTAGGCATTTAAATTTTTTATTTCATAATCATGGCAATTTTAGTGTGGTGTGTAACGAGGAGGTCGTGACCTAATCAGCGATGGCATTTGAGTCGATCGCTAGGTTAAGTTGTTCTTGCTGCGACCGGGTAATGCATGGGTGACCCATTTTAGCACTGGTTTATATTCGATATCCGACCTCCTCCGTGTTTCGGAAGGCACGTAAAACAGTGAGACCCGGTTAATGTCACTTTGTGATATTAGTCGTAAAGGGGTCACAAGTCCCGGGCACTGCTATGGTTCCTTCCTCTGCAACGCGATGGACCCGGCACCAGGAAATGAATCAAATTTTTATTGAAACTTTATTTATATAGTTATAAATAATGGTTCATGCTAGTGCATTGCCCGCGTCTTCGTCCGCCTAAAATTAAGTAAAAAAAAGGTTTCTTTTTTAGCGTGATGATGATTATATAACCTATATCCTACCTGGATAAATGGGCTACCTAATACTGAAACAATTTTTCTCATCAGACCAGGAATTCCTGAGATAAGCGCGTTCAAACAAACTCTTCAGCTTTATATATAGCAGTATAGATAAGTATATATAAATAGATAGATGTACTCCGATTCGTCGTCCGCCTGATTCACTCGTATCTTATGGGCTAAGAAAGTGATTTTTGGATTAGGATTGATACCATGGTTACAAAAACACCTTCACAAATAATGCTTTATTTAAAAAGAAATTTGGTTAGCATAAGAAAGGTTATAAGTGAGTCAACCTTTAAGGATAGAACTTTATGCTGTTAAGAACTTTAATTTAAAATATATGTTTTTTACGAAACTAACCGTTTACGCAGCGCATGCAGCGAAATCTTGTAAGCCTAAATTCTCGATTTTCAAATATTTATCATTCACTTCAATATATAAAATATATTAGTATAGGTTAAATTAATATTTCATATTGGGACAATTGTAAAAGACATTATATGTTTGTTCGACGAACGTACTCCTTTTTGCAATTATTTTACATTCTAAGCTCATATTTATTACTATTGTTTTTTATTTTACCTCTAGCCTATAAATATAATTTAATAGTGCCGCCATTTTTTGAATCATTTTTTGTACATAAGTTGTGTTTCCTGTTGGAATTTTGCAAACATGACAGTAATGAAATTCAATATAACATTCCTGGCGCCTTTTAAGTTCGAAATTTGAAAAAGGCGTCAATAATACAAAAGTTCCATACAACTTTGCAGGCGCGGTTGTTTCCTTAAATATGAGTATCCGTAAAAGGCAAAGTTCGCGCATTTTTTTTCTACTGGAATGTCACTATTTCCGCGTATGTTTGAGAAAAATATTTTGGATTGCTTGTTCCACGCATAAACAAGAATCTTCGACACTGTAGAAATGATCAACAACTAAAATTCTTTGCATCTTATCAATGTTTATTTGAAGTTTTTTTGATATCCGAATCATCCACTTTGCCTCAGAAATCGCGAGAGATGACTTTCATCCGTATATTTATCCTTTGAGAAAGGAAAAGGGACATTTTGAATAAAATATAGCAGGAAAGTCATACAAGCGTCTAAAGGATACGATAGCTGCTTGCCATCGTTTTTGTCACCCTTGATGTCACTTTTTTATAGCAGTGGGTCGATAGAGCATTTTTCATAGAGAAGAAAGATGAATTCATTGTTAATAGGAGAGATGTAAATTATTCAAACATAATATATCAATAATAAGGAAATGAATAAAAAATGACTTTTCCTTGGTATAAATAGAAGCTGTTAAGATAATATTCAAAATTATAAGGGAATCGTTAAAAGTTAGGTCAGGACATAAATTTGGGCCGCGGAGCTGACTCCAAACATGGTACATAGCGTGACACAAGACAATGCTCTTGTGCACAGGTAGTAGGATTCAAAATCGAATAGCGCATACTTCGATGTTTAGCCTTCTGCCGTACGTTGTCCTTTAAGGGGCACTTTCTAACGCTTTACTATTTTGTCATCTCATCTGAGTTGTTCCTGCTGCTCTTTTTTATAGTTACCACTCCAATTTTCGGGTATTTTTAAGTCAGCAAGGGTGCTGAATAAAAGAGAGAAATAAAATACGACGAAACGCGACGAGCGGCAACGCAAGAACCTACAAATAATACCTGTTTTTGTGAATTTTTCTAACGGAACTGAAATCGGTTCACCCGTTCGGGTTCTATGATACCACAGGCAAACAGACTAACCAACAGAAAGACAGACATGTCAAACTCATAACACCCCTCTTTTTACGTCTGGGGATAAAAATATAGTTAAATATACAAGTACCGCCTGTCACGTTGTTAGACGCGTACTTTAAGCAATAAATAACATCTGCGGGTTTAGCAAAACTTCGCCAATGCTACCAGAAGCGGTTGGCCCAAATTCGACGATTGATTGGCGCGGATACGAGTACAAATGCGGTCAACACAACTGGAACTGGGTTGCTACGTTGTTGGTTACCCACCCATACGCACATATTTATTACCAATAATAGAATCTATATAATATATATAGTACTATTAACTATAAATACCGTCATAGGTTTGTGAGTTATACTTTCAAGGTTATTTCACTTGCTAAAACACTTAGCACTGTCAAAGGATAGTACAGTAAAATTAGAAAATGCCAGCAACCCACCAGCAAGCCGATGAAACCTTTAGATTTCAAGACTTAATAAAAATTACCTGTACGTTCCTGTACGAACTTTTGCGAAAAAAAAATAATATTGTTGCGGACAGATGATACAAGAAGAGTTTTTTTTTTAGAAAGAGGTTCTGGTACCCGGACGCGCCGGCCCAATTCGGCTACAAGCATGGCGCTACCTCTAATTAGATCTAATCTCTGCGTTTGACGAAGTCCTATTAAAAAGGTCCCTTTCCGGGAGAGACCCTCTGTCTCCTTGCAGAAGCGTTATTCACCTTTAGGCCGCCGGGAACTCTCATAAACAAACCGGCACGCGTCAACAATACCATAATTTGACGTGACAGCATTGCCGCCACTTCACATCAATCTTAACTGAGAAAGAGGTACTGATACTCGAATGTGCCGACCCATTTTGGCTGCAAACCAAAAGGACTGCAAACGTGGCGCTACTTCTAATTACATCTTTAAAGAGACTTGTCTCGACAGGCATAATAATTAGACAAATCTTAAACTAAATACGTACGTAACTGAAGTTTCAAATAATTGTGGTAAGAAGTTCACTACCGCCCACGTCAAAAGAACCGCACAGTTTGCGGTACAGCAAATACACTAATCAGCGCCTCTACCCTTACATCATTAGCTAATCTGAAAGATTAGTTAGATGTTGCAAATACACAGGAACCAACTATATTATAAATATTTTTAACCGACTTCAAAAAAAGGAGGAGGTAATCAATTCGACCCGTATTTTTTTTCTTTTTTTTTATGCTTGTTACCGCAGAACTTTCGACTGGGTGCACGGATCTTGATGATTCTTGTTTCATATGAAAGCTGGTGCCTCACGAATGGTCCCATATTAATTTAATCTAGGTCTGACAAAGGTTTCGTTTAGAAAACAATGAAATTCTAAATTATGATTATGTATGTGCGTGACAAATTGTCGAATATCTCAATATCACGGTAACCGATTTCGATGATTCTTTTTTTATTAGAAAGATTGTACTTTAAGGGTACTTTGACGAGATTTTGGTCACGTTCTGAATTCAGGATCTATGGTAAAGTAACGGAACTCTTCAAATCTTAAGATTAAATTAACGATGCTCGGTCGAATCTTTTATAAGCTCTCAGCTCTCTCTAAGGATGTTTGTGTCACCTGCCGTAACGTCGTTATGGTCAAGTAATAGGTATAGTAGCCGAATATGATTATCAATGAAACTCCTTAAGGTCTTCAGTTCAGCTGAACTGTACAAAGTTGTACGTCGATTTGAGACTTGATTTTTTTTTCACTAATAGATATCACTAATTGATAGATATGTATCTTGATATGTTGTAGAAGGTCTTAGCTTAATTAGTGGCCAGAAATTGAGTCTTAGGTTAAACAGTTCTTACCGCGGCCGCGTGATAGATGAGTGAACCATTTTATCACGGGTTTTTCAAATATCCGTGTCTCGTAAGGCACGTAAACGTTACCTAGTGGTATTAGTCGTTAGACTGTTGAGGTTGTGGGGTTTACGGGAATGACGTTAAGCGGCAGTCGGTAATTTTAACTTACCCCACAGCCACATTCTCTGCAATTTAAGCGGACCCTGGTACTTGACCGAGACCACGCTAGGTAGAAGAAAGATGTACTTAAATAAATTATTAATAAAAGCCTGTAGTAGATCTTAGAAAACCAAGATCTTATAATGGGTTGATGAGAGACTTTGCTGGCATGCCCATACCTTATCCAAGGTTAGAACTTGTATCATTTGTATAAATATAGCAACTAAAATTAAGATAAATTTTATGTAAATTTTGACAACACAATAAACAACTATTCTATTCTATTTTAAAGTACTATTCTAAGATAGAATAACAGTAACACGCGGATTAAGTCGTACGCAAGAAATCGTTATTAAATATTACACATACTTTTGTTGAAAATGCTTTGCAGTCATATAGCAGCCAAATATGCGACTGAAACGCGGGTAGTTGGTTAAATATAAATATTTTGGAACTGTAATTTAAAACTTTACCTTTTAAATGTTCAATCAAATCGAATAATAATTCATTTATTCACTTAGGTTTTATTTATGAACATTTCCTGGTAACGCCAACTTGAGTTGTCTTTCCGTTGCAACCCGAATTACATTATATTTATTTGTATAAATATTTTTATTTAAATACGATTTATTGTGACTGCCAATAACATGGATGTCAACGAAAGACGTTGTAATATCTGAAGGGATTTTGATGATAGTTTTTCGGATTTTGATTTTCTATATGGTTGAAATTTACATTTGGAACGGGAATAATCATTGTATAATAACGATATGATAGTTCCGTACAAAAAACTAAGTCGGGTTTATTTTTAACAGTTGCATTAATTCAAAGCGAACGTTCTGTAAAAAAGCTGTTTATACACCAGACGCCGTGACTTTGGATTATCCGTTTTATCACGGGATTTGTATACATCCTAGGCAATTTACGTAACTCCTCGTTGTCTTTTTAGTTTTAAGCAATGCGAGTTGATTTTGAATTATTTATGAGTATGACAGACAAACTTATTAGTCCTAGAGACATAAAATTCATGTGACGTCATTTATGGATGACCCCTAACTCGAATATTTGGAACCGTTGGAGACGAAGAGTCGACTTCGAAATTGTTTTTGCTGGGCCTACAGGGGACACCCCTTAGTATCAACGCGGATTGCATTAGCATTTATTAAAAGTGTAACACGATAAATAAATAAAATAAAAACTTGCCTCCTGATATTTTATCACGAACATTTTTATCCTAAATACTTGTTCGAATTGTTCGTGTACGGCCTCAGTACACATCTACGTAATATTGAATTAAACGATGATTCATATTTATTTTAGTTTTATAGCATTGTGTGTCACGCCATTTCTTAGTTAGTTGAAGTTTCTGTTTGTATTGTTTAAATAATTGTGATTATATTAATATTACCCCAGTGTCGAAATATTTTAAATACTTTTAGGGTTCCGTAGTAGAGCGTAAAAGCAAAACCCTGCGACAAAAAAAGTGGTCCGTAGTACTTCAAAGAAGTCTGCCTGTCCGTCTGCCCTCAATGTGAACCCCCCGAGCATTTCCAAACCATTAGACGTATAGACTTGTAATTCTTCATGTTTATTGAACATGCTAAAACCTCATTAGGAAAACTATTTTTAACGAAATCGAATATCAACTTTTGAATGTATTAAAAAAAATCCGTTTATCGCGTATCACATATTATGCGGAACCCTTCTATATAAGCGTTGATATGCTCTTAACCATTTTGTTTAGTTACTTTTTGACTTTCTTATTACTAATTGACTCCAACAATCCAAACACGCGTCTAACTGATTTCTGTATAACGTTGTATACAATACTGACGTCGGTCAAGAAAGAATGTTATCTTATCTAAGATTATGAGATTATCTGTGCAACATATCCAGTTATGTGTATATATTCCTGGAATTTACGACCATGTCACGGGTGCCCACACGTCTATAAACCTACATTCAAGGCTATTTTACTTTATTACCGTAAACCCAACGTGACCCTATATTGTTTGATTCAAAGCGGGACAACTAATTATGTTAAAGAACAGGACTAATTCATTAAGAAAAATTTAATATAAAAAAAAATTGACCTCGCTGGTAAAGCTTGCCAGTACCATATATTCAAAGATGGACGAAAGAAAAGTGTATTAACTTTTTTTGAGATAATAAAGTTTTATTATTATAAAAAAATTATAAAAAATAGGGGAAAATTCATAGAGCCAGACCTTTTTGTCATTTCTTTTGGGGGCACGCTAATTCTTTAATGCTTTAGATCTATAATTTTTTGTCTTCCGTTCCCACCCTTTGCCACTATTTTATGTTTTGGTCATAGGATGCATTCTGAGAATGCAAATATTCCTAGTGATTTAATAATAAAAACATTAATTTCTATAATCAATGAAATAAATTTGAAACGTTATTTTATGGCGATGGATTAGTACTAGTTGTGTAATACATTTTAAATAGAAGTATAATTTCTACCCAGTAGACAGCGTTCTACGTGCCCATTCAATTTTCGTTTTTTTTAAATTTCTTTTCGGTTTTTTGATACTTTCAAATATTTTTTTGGAACCACTGCATGTCCCCGCGTGCCTTTACAAAATAACACCTCCATAACACTACACTAAGACTGTATAGGTATCCATATAATGGATTAAATTCGGAAACATTATTACATAGTTATCGTGTTCTGTAATCATTTCTTTCTGTAAAATAAACACTACATTTGAGCACTAAAACTTCGTATTGTTATTTTGAATTAACGCACCATAATGACTCATGCTTTAAAAATAATACTGATCCTATCGTAAATAGTACGAAAACGTACTGATGATTACAAATTCAATGTTAAACGAGTAATACTCAGTTCGAGGTAATCAACATTTTTTGCTTATCAAGGTGAATACATTGTGATCTTGAAAATGATATCGGCTATAAGACATATGCATACAATATGCATTATATACATTGCTTACTCTATATATAGCGGGAAACAGCTAGTAATATTTATGTATTGATTGATAAATCAAAATCCAAAAAACATTAGTTTCCCAATTTGTTTTTTTTTTGAGAAAAAAATACATAAAATTCTTTAAAACTATCATGGCTGGTTAATAGGTTACAGCAACATTTTTACTAATAATAGGGTTTTAGGTGGCGGAATGCAAAAAATGTCTAATTCCGGACACCTATGAAGTAAAACATTAAACAATGCCCGAGTAAGAGGAGCCTACAGTCCTAGTAAAGTTCT
Organism: Charaxes varanes; assembly: GCA_024363005.1. NCBI lineage: Eukaryota > Metazoa > Arthropoda > Insecta > Lepidoptera > Nymphalidae > Charaxes > Charaxes varanes. The sequence goes on along the minus strand of JANCMC010042944.1, from coordinate 4,925 downwards.
CCTTCTTCGTCCTAGCGTTATCCCGGTGTAGTAGTACCAGGGTCCGCTTAAATTGTAGAGGATTTGGCTGTGGGGCGAGTTAAGATAACCGATTGCCATATTTATGTATATTTTATATATATTTTATAGTTTGCAATATCAATATATTAAATTATTGAGTAAAAATACACGCACACCAATGCCAGACGATTTACACCATTTACACACATGTTTTGGACGATGTCAAAGCGTAATCGTGACAACCATATGTTATATCAATTGACGAATTTAATTTTTCTGTGTGATAGATGTCGTTGTACACAGAAGGGTTTTGTGGGCAAATCTAATTAAATTTAATTGAAGAATTTAAATTGCTGCTCACTCTCATGCCGAAGCCGATAATAGCTTCATTTGAATGATCGTTTCAATGATCATGTAGTGTGACCGGGAACTTTGTGTAGCTGCGCAAAGTTTTGTAGTACTTTGTAGTCTTCAAGGACAAAAATGTACAAACACTTTGGGCTATGTCTGGCTCCGGTATTATAACAAGTCACGTCGCGATCAGTTGTGTTTTGTAAGGTCAGTTTTTTTGCTTATAGAAAATATTATTGTAAGGCGAATCAAGTTATATGTCAATAGAGTTTTTTATCCTTAACAAATCGGCGTCTTGTTATTTAAGTTAGCCGTTAGCTAAGTTATAAAAATAAATAACTTATGATTTTTCAGGTAAGTTATTAATGCGTACGAATGCGACATTGTGCCGTAATATTGATATTTTACGAACAATGTAAATTGCTATTTACTCTTAAAACAAATCACGGCGCGGTCAGTTGTTTTGTAGGGTTAGTGGTTTTTTTTTCCTATAGAAAATATTATTGCAAGGACACTGAAGTTCGTCTGCAGTAGGGTTTTTTTAGTCTTAACAAATCAGCGTCTTCTTATTTATGTTTTTACATCTTCTCCTTCTTATTCAGGCTTTTACGCAAAATACAGTTGTGAGTTAAGTTAAATAATAATAATTAACTTTTAAAGGCAAGTTTTGTAAAGGGAATTGTGTGTTATGTCTAGCTTTATAAATTAAACAGCGGTCTTTTGCGTACGACGGCATTGTGCCATGTGGTGGCGCTTTAATGAATGAGCTACATCTCCGTACATGGGCTGAAAGATGGAGCTATTTGTACATATTAAATGTAACTGGGGTATTAATTAGCCATCGACTTAGTGGGTTACACTTAAAAAATAGATTCACAATCTAGGTTGATAGACAATAGGATGAACTTAAGCACGTGAGTTGGACGTGTACAATTCATCTGTACTATTTGCTTAATTAGTTGTCGGCATCGATCGCTAGGTTAAGGAGTTCTTACTGCGGCCGGGTGATAGATGCGTGACTCATTCTAAAACTGGTTTTCAAATATCAGACCTCCTCCATGTTTCGGTCGACATCCACTAAGAACGGGTTTATCAACTGCCAGATTAATTTTGTAAGGGCTCTTGCAAGTCTAACTTTATGCGGACGAAGTCGCTGCAAACAGCTAGTGTGAGATATGATTGAATACACACACATACACACACACGCACGCACACACACACACAGTCGCGCGCGCACACACACGCGCACACACACACACACATACAATCGCACGCACACGCGCTAAAGATATATATAATTGAAAATATCTTAATTAAACTTAATATATTGGACTGTGAAAGAGCGACACCCTCTATCACAGGTATGTATATACTTAAAAGAGGGCCACTGGCCCATGTAATCTATGTTAGATTAAGTTTAAAGAAATAAATTATTTCCTACTTCGTATTTTTGTATATAAGAGAAATATTATTATTATATTTGTCATTAAGGAGCAAAATAAAATGTTCCAATTGTAAACGGCCTCTAAGTACGTGTTATTTATTTACTGTTCACCAGTCAATTAACCAATGTCAAGATCTAAATTCAACTGCGCTCGATCGATACAGGATTTGATATCGAAAATCTGTGACTGCTCAGTTCGAACGTTGGCAACGCCTTCATATTCAAATGATATACCACCTTACAATATCATAAATAAGCGTGACGACAAATTTTGAAAAAAAAGTTTATAATGTTCTCAAGTATCTACTATTGCCAAAAAATTTAATATTTCTGTGGAAATTAACATTTTTATAGCAAAAAATATATATAAATTTATGGATTAAAATTCGCTCCAAGACAAGCGTGTTGTCATGACGTCACTTTATGATAACAGTGCGTTCCACTAAGCGTCACCTCGGCGTATTCGCCGCGACCGTACCGATCGCGGTCGTCCAATATCGATTATCTGAATGAGCGCTTTAAGACGTTGCGATCGCTTATTGGAACGCGCTTATAATATACGGTAACGTCATACCTTCTGTCGGGTGTTTTAGCTATCATAGCGGATTGTTGTATTTTGTGGTTTTCTTTTTTTGTTAGTCCCTATTAATCTCGCTCGCAATATAAAAATAAATACGTTTGTTAAACTCTACGTATATTATTTTATCGGACAAATATCCACATCCTCTGCAATTAAAGCGGTCCTTGGTAATAGACCGAAATAACACTAGGAAGAAGAAGAATTAAGGCCCTGGCACTAGACTGGGATAAAACTAAGAAAAAGAAGAAGATTACATTAGGACTAGTATTAAGAGTGCGACCTGTTTATTTTAAAATGAGAAGTAGAACTAATTGAGTCTTTATTGTATTAATATAAGTTTACTTAAATTTAACTTTGACTGGCCCGTTGGCGCAGTGGGCAGTGAGCTTGCCTTCCGCTCCGAGGGTCGTGAGTTCCCGCCTCGAGTCTGGGTATCTTATCTACATATATTTATTTATATATTTCTAGGAAAAAAAATATTTGTCTATAACATGCGTCTGTTATCTATAAAACAGGCATTAAGTTTTCCACCTTAGGAACAGACGTCCGTGTGTCATATACATAGTAAAAAAAACTTCTCAGTCTAATTAACTAAAGAGTTAATTTATCTAACGTTATTTTAAAAGTATTCAAACTTGTTTTGACTACTCCCGTATTTTTATAATACCTGTATTTATTTCATAAAGTAGCAAAGCATAAAGCCGGCTCAATATACAAAATTAAAAATATAACAGACACAATGACTAAGTATATTCCCCGCTATGGTACGAATTATTTTCCTTAGACCACGTTGGTAAATTTCGCATGACAAAAGACCTGTCACTCATCTATTTTCGGGAAATGTTTGTTCATCATTGTTCGTTCCACCCTTACTTGAATTTTTTAGCTCTCTCCCATAGTACGGCTTGATGGCGAAATTTAAAAATATCTCATTGCATAGGCTTCTGAAAGTTGTTTGGGAAGCCCTTAATATAAAACTGGGATACTGGTTGATGTTTAAGCAGTGAAAATAAGGGTTTTAAGTAAATTCAGGATTTGAATTACGTGATCACTTTAGGTGAAATAGCAATTTATAACTTATAAGTACAAGAAAATAGTTTGTCTCTCTTGGATTACGAAATGTACTTTACATTTTGTGTTGTGTGGTCACTGCGTGTCGTCCTTGATATAAAATTATACATAACATATAAATAGCATTATTAAAGACACTATTTTTTTAGTTCTAATGCCGGAGCCAGACATAGCTTCATTTGATTGATCATTTCAATGTTCATGTAGTGTAGCTGCGCAAAGTTTTGTAGAACTTTGTATTCTTCAAGGACAATGTACAAACACTTTGAGCTATGTCTGGCTCCGATATAAGACTAACTAAACGAAAAATTCATTGCCAATTATTATTTCTGTAATTTATCAACAGGTGACACTAGGTGTATGTTAGGTTATGCCATCTAGAAGGCTGAAATTAATACCATCAAGCGAGATGTAATTAATTGCATCCCTGTTAAGGTTTCTCGGTCACAACATTAAGACAATGGGTCTACCTGGCTATTAAATCGAGTTTCTAATTATGTTAATACATAATATCCGTAGTAGTTCAGGAGATTCAGCAGTCAATTTCGTCCTTGAGCAAGTCTCTTGTGTTATATATATTATATTGACGTTCATTACTATCATCGCTGATAGCCTTTAATTATAATATAAATAGCCTATCGTCTGATAGTTCAACTCCATCCTACAGCAGAAATAATTGTACTTTTTTATGGATGTTACATGAAAAATGTTATTTATCGTATTAAATATGAATAACGTTAGTGAGCGTGAAAATCACGGAGTTCCATAATAATAAAACACTCGTGTAGTACATAAATAGCACGTCCACACTGAACGGCGGCTCGTATGCAAGTGATCAGTTCTGACTTCTCAGTTCCCACTTCTCACACCCCACCACACCAGTCGTCTTAACGTTTTATGCGTACTCTTTATCGATTAATCTATTATTGCACGCCTCATAACGCAAAGCGTTAAAGGCCTGTTCTACTCTCATGTCTCACTTAATTAAAATCGAGTGATTTTGTGAACATAAAAATCACTATATCCCTCTGGTATTACACTTGGCGGGCTGTTTTCTATTGTAAATGGGCGTGTAATTCAGTAAACTTTATTTATAACTACCTGTGCCCGCGACTTCCTCGGCATAAAATCATTTGAAAAAATTTAATGTGATTCCTTTATAACTCTATAGCCTTCCTCGATAAAAGAGCTATCTAACTTTGAACGAATTTTTCAAATTAGACCAGTAGATCTTGATATTAGAAGAGAAAGAGAACGTTCAAGTAAACAAAAAAACAAACTCTTCAGCTTTATATATTAGTTTAGATTAACAAAGAAATCAAATTTCAATTGGAAATACCACCTAGCGAAATAATACCGAACTATTAAGTATTGAGCTACTTGTAAAAGATGGCGCTTATCGCGAATGGCGGCCTACATAACTGATAGCTCGTGATATTTGGAAAATATAGGGAAGTGCACTTTGGATTTTCCAAATAA
>JANCMC010042937.1:0-26547 GCA_024363005.1 Charaxes varanes | reverse complement strand
TTACCGTGATGACATATAGCTTACAGCCTTCCTCGATGAATGGGCTATCTAACACTAAAATAATTTTTCAAATCGGACCAGTAGTTTCTGAGATTAGCGAGTTCAAGCAAACAAACAAAAACAAACACGTCAGCTTTATATATTAGTATAGAAACATACGCGGATGCGCGAATGCTAAAATTTTTTACAAAATGTGCATTATAAATACATTAAATTATTAAAATAAAATAACACGCACACTAATGCCAAATGATTTAAACACACAAGTATGAATTTCACTATACGATTGTGTCAAAGCGAAGTCATGACGACCGTATGTATATTAATTCTCCAATAAACCTATAATATATAAAATTTCGACCAGCCCGCGATCTCCAGTTAGTATAGATAAGTAGATAAGGATTTTAGGGGTGTAAATGATAGATGAATAAATTACCTCAGCGGTCGATAAATTAACGATAAGGAATGTTTTCAATCGATATTCGTAAAGGGCAAAAAGTCAGAATGCAGACATACGCACAATACCTCGCGCATGACGTTTGAATGGGCGGCCATACTGAAAATTTGTTGGCCCATCTTAGCTGCTACAAGTGAATCGGCGCGCGCGCTGCCGTTTTGTCAATCCGTCCCCTATTTTACTGTTTAATCAAGCCACATTCAGGTGTACCGCCTTTGAGGAGTAATTGCCTCGATTGAAATGTTAGCCCATCGACTTGAGTCTGCATTGATTCGATTATTAAATACTGGAACATTGTATTGACTTTAAATCAAATCAAATAAAAATTATGTTTTATTCAAATACGAGCTCTTTTGAATCGTCAAATATTTTAAAAGCTACCACTGAATCGAAATTCAGAAAGACTTTGACATATATCTTTTTTTTTCTCACATAATTAGCAAAAGTATAGTACACAGTAAATTATATAAAAAAACTTATGGTTTAACAAATGAAAACGAAGGTATACGAGTGTAAAGTGCAGTTAGGAAAAAGCAGTTCCCTACCAGGGTTTTCTGAGGCCATGAATGAAATATCTGCAGTCCAGCGATGGTTCGATTCCGATTAGTCCGCATTAACATTCCGATCGCGATCCCGACGGCGCCAGTACTGCGATGCGGCACAAGAATTACGTATCCACTACATTTTTAGGGTTCCGTAGTCTACGAGGAGTCCATATAGTTTCGCCCTGTCCGTCCGTATGTCCGCCCTCTTAGGATTTCGAACGTATTAGAGGATAGAGACATAACATTTTTCATGTTGATAGAACATGCTACAAACTCATCAGCAAAATTATTTCAAACGGGCAAGATCTTTTTGAAGTTATTAAAAAAAAACCTATATCACGCATCCGATACGGAAACCTACATAAGCGTGTCTGGACACTCACACATTTTTCAAAAGTGACCCACACGTTTCAAAAATCGGATTTACGGTGTAATGACAGATCTATCCGCATCTTTAATATCTGCAATAAAAATAGTTTGAACTCTAATAGGATTTCTGGATATGAAGCTGTATATAACTTGCTGTTTGAATTAATATTAAATAAATAAATAAAAAAACTAATGATTTTTTATAGGATAAAGGGCAAACGAAAGGGTATCAAGAATTTTAGACTTATATCAAAGTATTCTAATGTTAAAGATGAAGAAAACAAATATTTACTTCTTGCGTAATTCGTGAACCGTGCAGTATCCCTAGATTTTCCCGCACCAGAGAGACGTTTACAGGCCATATTGGAATTTAGGAGAACTTTTATTGACCTGGTTTTATGTTAATTGGATTTCCCTAAGACAAACGCTCGTCCCGTGCGACCGTGATTGGACACCCGAAATTACGTTTTTACATATCACTAGCTTTTGCCCGCGACGTCACCTGTACTTCTCCTTAGAACATTATTGCTCAAAGGAATAAAACAGAGACTAAAATACGCAATTTATTGTCACACATATGTACTTAGAAAAGGACAAAGAGTTTGAAATCAAAAAGTGAAATCAAATAAAAATTTTATTCAAATGGACTTTTACAAGCTCTCTTGAATCGTCAAAAACTTAACAGCTAGGTACCACTGTTTCGGAAAAGTTCTACTACACTAGAAGAATCAGCAGGAAACTCTTTAGCCACTCTTTAAAAAAATAATTATATCATTCCCGTAGTATTTGCAGTATAACAAACGAAGAAACTTAGACCGTCTTCTGGAATAACATCAAAGCCAAAAATTTATTACTTTTTCAATAACACTAGGAATCCTCTAGAAAAACGTAAAAAAACACGTGAACGCAATAAATAACGTGTTAAAAGTGTGTACAACTATAGTTCAGCAATGTTTGGGCTTGAACCGGGTTCATACTAATTTCATACTAACCTTTATACCGTTGAGCTATAGAGAGACGCTAGGAGGAACGACAAGAAATATACATTATTTTGTGTGTGTTCCGCTGTACATTGCGAGCTCTGTAAGCTGTGACGTCGATTGTGTATACTGTAAAGGTGTTCCTTTTTGGTTTGATATACTGGTTACAGTTTAAAACGGAACGCGTTTCGGTATGCTGACAGCCCCATTCGACTTTTCCATTTTTATTTATTAATTATACACAACCACGATTTTACAAAAACAACGATTTGTATTTAGACACGATTTCTTTATAATATAACACCGTTAAATTTAATTGTTAAGATTTTTAACAAGAGCCGCTGTGTTTATGATTGATGACGTGATCAAAGTACTGGGAGCAGCGAAGCTCGAAGACGACAGTGCTCACAGTGCAAAAATGGCGACTATTTATGACGTCATATATTTCCATAGGCGACAGTATACTGGCAGTGTATAACGGAACATACCCTTTGTCACGGTTGTCATGATTATGCATTGACATTATCCTTTAATGAAATGTATTCATGTGTGTGTAAATCGTTTGGCATTGGTGTGCATGTGCTTTTACTTCAATATACTTATTTATAACGCATATTTTATAAAAACATTAGCATTCGCACACCATTCTCTAAATAAACTATAACCATGGCAAATTTCACACTACGTGCGCGAAATTTTCGTAAAATGGTACCGAAAGATTATTCTTCATATATTAATAAATAGACATCATTTGGCTAGTGGCCAAAAGATTTCAAATCGCTTAAGAATTATTCATCAAATGTATTAAATCAATTTCAACTAAACTGTTCCGTTTCTGCTAAATCTATACAGGATAGGTTTAGTCCATAAGGCAAACTCGGTCGTATTTCCTACTCCGCATACTCGTAGATACTCTATATAGTCCAGAACGCTTGGGTGCCCATCAATGTACCAAACCTCGTAATCCAATTCCCCGAGCGCTCCTATTGACGTCCCATAGGATAATTTATCCAATTGATTACACCATGTAATGTATACCGGGAATGATAATATCATAATGTAGAAGATCTCTTTAATCTTTTAACGTACGTAAATCTTGAACTTGTGTCCGTTTTAATATTTAAAGAAAATTTAGTATTTGCCTAATATTGCTTAGTTAATTATTTTTTTCTTTCGAAAAAATGTGTCTATTTATACTTAATCATTATGACATGTCGATACTCCCGCGTTAATCGTTGTAATCCCCAAATGTCCACCTTCACAGTAGAGAATTGCAAACATGTAAATTGAAATAAAAACCTCATAATATAACATATTTGTGTATACAATTATATGTTCAATAATGACGATTACATTATTGTATACAATAATGTATTGTAAAAAGTGACTGTTGTATTACAATTTAGTTGTTTGTAACGCTCTATTGTAAAACTGGGAATTTGGGGTTACGACAACTTACGTGAGAGGTATCGAGGTATCTTCCATGAAAATAAAATATGTTATTATTTAATAATAAATTGTATTGTTAAGAAAAAACCTTATACATATAACCGCAACTTGTATATTTATATGTATATCTATATATCAGTGTGTGTTTATGTATGTATCATAAAATTTTACTTAAATATTCAATATAACCACACAAAAGCCGCAAATGATCGCTAGTATTATAACAAAGCAATAATAGCCCTTTCAAAAACAACAAACGTTGTCAAAGAGCCGGTAAATAGCATGTCTAATTCTATTCCAGCCGTAATTACATTTTATCGATGCCTAAATTATATAGTGGGCGCTGGAAATAATTTTGTACAAGGCCGTATACTCTTAAACTATTGCCTTATATTTTATTTAAAAACATAATACTTAAAACAGACATTTTTTTCAGTGCTTGTAAAAAACCGAAGTGACTAAAAAGATTGGCTTTTTACTATACCACTCGAGAAGTTTTTTTTTTATGTCAAAACACCTTTAGAAACCTTTAGAAACCCAAAATAACATTAAGTATAGACAACAAAATCATAAACTAATTTTTTAAACTTTTTTTAATATCCCTCTTATTTTTTAAATGTGAAAAAACCAAACCTTAATATTTTTTTGTGTTCTACACTCCTTCTATCTATAGCCTTATCTATTAGTTTATCCAGGATAATCTTCAAAACGATTTCTCTCACTTTAATGGAATTCTCGAAATACGGGAACATAAATTACTTTTTTCAATGAAAAATATTTAACTTATAAAGAGACCACGTGGACAAAATACGGAAAAAATAAAGATCGTCTTAAGTATATTTGGTCCGTGCCTATTTATATATCAAGTTAAACTAGAGAGAAAAAATGAGATGATACAATACTGGCTTTATTGTTACATGGCTTTCTATAGGATCGTGTTTCCTGGGGTGGTTACATTAACTGGTAATATTGTGTTACAATGTGCCGGGAAGACGTTCTGTTGGTGTTTTGACCTAATTAATATATAAGGACTTATTCGAACTTAAAACTGAAACTTGAACTTCTCAGCAACGAAAAATAATTACCTGACCGTCATAAGCACTCCATCGTGAACAATTTAAGTATTTCTTGTTATACAATACAGATGGTAGGCTAATTGCAGCGCAATTTCCCTTTATTTAGGAAAATTGGACATTCAAACTTAATTTTAGGGAAGGAGCTACGTTCCGGTCGCAATTTACGCTTAATTAGACTCTTACGTACAGAAGCCGGGGCTACGAGCCCAGGACCCTTGACAAACTTAAAATGGCCGCGTTAAAACAAGAAGGCAGTTTAGGACTTGTAATTATTATATTAATTGACCATGTTTCAGTTTTGAAGATACCACAAATGGAGTTGTGAATGGCATACAGTTTTAACCACGCAATTTGGCTGGTTCGTAGCCGCATTTGGCAGTGATCCTGCCTTCCACCCTGGAGGCATGGGTAAGATTCTTGCCTTGAGTCTGGGTGTATTATCTTCTTCCTAGCGTTATACCGGGTAAGTACCAGGGTCCGCTTAGATTGCGAAGGATGTGGCTGTGGGCCCAGTTAAGATGGCCGATTAGCATCTGATGTCATCCTCGGAACCCCCACGATCTCTACAACCTTACGACTAATATCACTCAGTGACATTAATCGGATCCCACTATTTTACGTGTATTCCAAAACAAGGCAGAAGTCGGATATCAAATATAACCCCAGCGTTAATGGGTAAACCCACCCTAATGGGTCACCCATCTATCACCCGGTCGCAGCAAGAGCTACTTCACCTAGCGATCGACTCACATGCCGACTACTGATTAGGCCACGACCTCCTTATTCTTCTGGGTGTATTATCTATATGTATGTATTTATATACAAAACAATATTTGCGTATAACAGTCGGCTATTAACTATAAAGCAAACAATAAGTTACCTACTTTATGAACGGACACAATAGATAGTATGTCATATAGTCTTATATACATATATCATGTATAAATTATTAATTAATTTTTTGTGTGGAAATGGGCTGGATATGTGGCTCAAATGGAGCCGCAAAGAAGGGGTAATATCGCGACATGGGTGGGCACCTCGGAAGGGTGCCCACGACGACCCAGGCCGAAGAAAAGGTGGCGCGACGACTTGGATTCCTTTGCGGGGAAATTGTGGATGTGATTGACCCAGGAAAGTGGACAGAAAAGAAAGAGGCCTTTGCCCTGCAGTGGGACACAATAGGCTAAACATTTTCCTAAAGGCCAATTTAAAAAATATGTATTTAATTGGCAAGGGATTGCTTGCCTTACGCAACACCTTCATGGAACCAGTGGCCAGTTCCAGTGAGACTTCTAGATACGGTTTTATGATCGCATTATGAAATAGTACACTAAAGTACAGTAGACTACAGTTGTAGTCAATTAAAATAAGTTAAATCGTATTTTCCCATACAAAAGAAATTAGAAGACTATTTTTGGTTGTTATAATTTGAGGTTGGTAGAACAAATTTTGTAGAGTTTGGTTTGTCCCCGTTTTAACTGAAACAATTTTAATTAAAGTTATTGCAACAAGCACAACAAACTACAGAGCTTACAAAGTTTCCAAGTCGCAGCTTCAAAAAGATATACTATGAGTTATGAAAAACAATTCCATGAGTTTTATGTAGAAAATAAAACTCATTCGGTTAATTTACTTTTATAAGTTTTTCGATATAATCTTTCCAATAAAGTTGAAGTATTTGGTTTTGAAATAAGAGTACTATCCAGAACGTTGTGTTTTAAAATCTAGTCTTAAAATAACCTTTTTTTTGTAGGCCTACCTGAGGAGACCTTTGGAAAGTATAATTCGATTTTGATGGGATTTTATCAAGAACATAGTCAATCACAAGGCTGTTCATAAATTTGTTTATAAAGAAGAATTCTTAAAATACATCTTCTGTCCGCCGTCATTTTATTTCTTAAGTCAATGAATATTGCATTAGGTAGAATAATGTTTTCAGCTGATTATTTATCAATGCAAAGCATGTCGTGGGAAAGACAAAAGTTGTTCTTTTTTTAAAAGAAAGTAAAATCTCAAGCTGTAGGTTGATTTATTTCAAAGTTGTTTGTCCGTAATTTGTTGTGGACGCGTTCTTGGGCAAAGTGGATGTTCGCAGTACTTACGAAGTATTTTTGCTTAAATTTGTATTAACTGCCAGCGAATTTGTGTTACTCGGTTATTTTATATGTTTCGTAATATTAACATATAGAAAGTAAGTATTCATATTACTTATTGGAGTGGCTGAGCAATCGAAAATGACCTTCTGGCCTTCGACAGGATTTCGCACCTCTTGTTTTGGTCATGAGGGGTCGCCGCACAACGAGACCATCCTCGCGAGCAGCGGCACCGACCGCCGGTATGTTACATATATGGTACTTGACGGCTTATACTGAATTCACCCCATATTTCTTACTTCTTCAAACCCCATATACACTCGTGAACGATGTATATTTCGTGTAGTTAGAACTGTAACAACCCGGCCAATTCCATACTTTACTACGTTTGAAGAACATAATGTAATATAGAAGTTCCGCTTCATTATCTATACTATGTATAAAGCTTTATTTGTTTACTTGATCGCGCTAATCTCAGGAATTACAGGTCTGATTTGAAAAATTCTTTCAGTGTTAGATAGCCCATTAAATAAAGCCGAGACAGAGGTACTGGTACCTGGATACGCCGGCCCAAAAAAGAAGTGCAAACGTGGTGCTACCTCTAATTAATCCAAAGTAGAGGAATAAAAATTTTGGAGCGAAAAGCGTTTGTGAAATGAGTTTACAATAAAAATTGACAGTGTAGACGGGGCCTTACATTTTTCGTTTTAAATCATCGCTTTTAGCAGAATCTCCCAAAGCGCCGGAGCGAACATTACACACTATATTTTCAGCAGCGATTCCGTAGGAAATTTAAAAAAAACACACGGGAAATAAAAATGCAAATCCGCCTTTGTCCTTTCGCTGGCGCTGTAATTACAAAAAACCATCACTAAAGCTGTGCTATGTTACACGTTCGTATCTTGTTTGAAACCAATTTTGCATCACAAACGGTTTGATGTTCAAACTTTGAGCTGTAACAGAAAGTAGTGAAAGCGCGACCTTCTTTCCTTATTTGCATAAATTTATCGTCATAGTTGATAGATTCTATCGTCGACATATCGATAATCGTGTGTATTTCGGAGCGTCTACTGTATAATATACACAGTAGACGCTCCATCGTATATTTATTTATTTTATGTAGCGAAAGTGAAATAAAAAAACATTACATCGAGTAGAAGTAGACAATGGAGGAACTTATCTCTAATGTCTTGTACTTAGCAATATGTCTATGTCCTGTATACTTTCGTTTTAATTGATATTCTGTTATAATTCGTAAATTTTATGTCTTATTCTAAGAGTATTTAAGCATTACAATATCTTTACTGCATCCGACCGTTTAGTATTTATTAATCAAATTATTATTTGTTTGTTTTTTGTTAATAGTGGATTTTGAAATTGTTAGCAATGATAGAAATATTGGAACCTAATTTAAAATATAAAAAAGCACTTTTCAAAAGCCTCTCTCAATAATAATCGTCTTTTGGTTCCATTACTGATTCTAAACTATTGTTATTATCTATAAAAACTTCATCAATGTACACAGGTAATTCACTTTTGTCTTATTTTGCAGTTGCAAAAAAGCATCATTAAATCCGTGCATCGTTGTACGTACGTCGTTTGAAGGCAATTTTGCATCGCAAGCGGTGATCTTCAGTGTTTCAGCTATGACAAAAGACAGTGAAAAATTCATTGTATTTTTAACCACTATTTTCTACGAAAAATCGGTTAAGATGACAATTCGCATGAGTCCTCTTTCGCAGTAAAAAATAACATCATTAAATCCGTGCATCGATGCACGTACGTCGTTTGAACTCAATTTTGCATCACAAACAGCGATGTTCAGCGTTTCAGCTATGGCAAAAGACTGACAACTTGATCGAATTTTAAACCACTATTTTCTACGAAAAATCGGTCAAGATGACAATTCGCATGAGTCCTCTTTCGCAGTAAAAAATAGCATCATTAGATCCGTGCATCGATGCACGTACGTCGTTTGAACTCAATTTTGCATCACAAACAGCGATGTTCAGCGTTTCAGCTATGGCAAAAGACTGACAACTTGATCGAATTTTAAACCACTATTTTCTACAACAAGTTGGTTAAGATGATAATTCGCACGTGTCCTTTTTTTGCAGTTTCAAAAAAGCATCATTAAATCCGTGCATCGTTGCACGTACGTCGTTTGAACCCAATTTTGCATCACAAACGGCGATGTTCAGTGTTTCAGCTATGGCAAAAAGTAGGAGCCCCCGACCCGGGTTGGCCTCGTTTGCATACTTTCGCGTTAATGGCAGAGCAGGGAGCAACGCACCTCCATTAATATTAATGGTTTTATTATATCACCCCTATGAGACACAAGTTCTGTATTTACATATAAAATGTTGAGGACACATTTTGTATGAAGTTAAATGTGACTTCTCTGTCTTTAAAAGTAAATTATAAATCAAAATAATGTTTATTTAAGTGGCTTGGTATGAAATCTCGTTTGAATCGACCATGAAATACCTATATTTTAAGGCTTTTGCCCCGTCTTTGTCTGCATAAAATTAGGTGAAATCGATTAAAATTTTGGGCTTTCATACAAACTCGCGAGAGCTCTTATGTCACTGTAATCCGGCCCTGTTGCAAATTCTGTTCTTAGCGGGTGTCTACTAACTATATACTACCTCCTTGCCAAATTGCATGTTTTACATCTCATAGTTTAAAGAGAAGTTTTCTTATAACAACATTTTTTGCTTTTTATATTAACCACTTTTAATTTTAACAAGAAATATAATATAGTGGATCTGACCAGTTATCGGACAGGTAAAGAAGATACACCCCCTGGGAGATGATAAATGAGTAGAAACCTCAGATAATAGAAAGAATAGAAACATAGCACTGATAAAGAGGGTAGAAGTTCAGTAATTGGTCCATGTAATATAGGGATACACGTATTGTGTTATATTTAAAGTACCATATAAATAATAGTTAATGTTATTTATTTTGTTTCAGATGTCTCTCGTAGAGATTGCATCGGACTCCGCTATGCGGGAAGAGAGGATACAAAATATCTACAAATTTTGTACTCCACACCTGGTATGAACGTACTTTGCTTTTATATGGGCATAGCTTCTTTCTATATATTATAATAATTTCTCCCTATATAGGAAATTTGGTACAATTATAATTTATATGACAGGATGGTGTGCTAATGCGAATATTTTTACAAAATATGCGTTATTAGTAAAATAATTATTTAAATAAAATCTCACCCACACCAATGCCAAACGCTTTACACACACATGTATACAATTTACTATAACATTGTGTCAAAGCGTAGTTAAGACCACCATATGTATATATTAATTATTAAATATATTAATGTCATTGTGCACAGAATAAAATTTTTTAAATATATCTTGAAATGGCACGTAAATCTAAAGATTTTTGGCCAAATTTTGACCGGCGGCCGGCGATCTCTAGTTGTTTTAATACACGATATGCGAAAAAGGTATAAAAGACTGTATTAACGATTTTATTAGTTGAAAAGAGTAGTATATTCTAAAACACCTTAATAACTTTAGATATTAAAAAAAACCTTGAAGAAAACGTCACTTCATAATTGCTCAAAAGAAGTAAGCTTTAACATGGCTCGGCTCCTCACTTTGGCCATTATCAATTTCATATTTATTTCACCTCACAATATTAAATCTCGGAGCTTTCAATGCTTAATTTCGGCGCGGTGTAAATTGATATCACTCATTCATTTACAAACGGTGGCATTTATACTAAATCTTCCTTTGCGTTTGTCAATAAACCGCCTATTCTCATTGTATTGTAATTGGGGAGGTTTTCGGATCGTCTTCGGTTACCCGGGTATTGGATTCCTCGAAAATAATAGACGGAGAAATCGTTCAATAAAGACAAATGGAAATAAATCTTTGCTTTCGACTACTAACCATATTGTATTTATCTTTGCAGATTGAGTTTTGGATCTGTATGAATCAAACGATTCAAGGTGAGTAGTAAAAAATATTGGTTCCTATGCATTCAATAGTTGTTTATTCTTTTGGAGGGTTTTCTGGGATTTCAGTAGGTTCTATTTATTAATTAACATTGGAGATACATACGACTTTGTTTGTATAAACGATTGAATTATGTTTGTCTATTTATGGATATAATCAAAAGTAACTCATATTTATGGCGGGACTGTTAAATTTAAATTTCATTGTTTTCGACTCTCTATGGACGCCTATCTGCAAAACACATCGAAAAATTTGTTTTCTTCTGAAATATAAGTTTGACTAGAGTTTGTTTAAACTAGAGTTCCGCAACCTTTAAGCAGGCAAGTGCTACATCCTTGTCAGGGTCACATTGTTAAGAAATTAGATGTTGGCGGGTCACACTTATTAAATAATTATTTGGAAATTGGTGTCTAGTTATGTGCTATTGTAAGCGATATTAAAAACTCTAAATTTTATTACAGTACAACAACACTTTACACTTCTGTAATTAATTAACTATTATTTACTTTATTGCGAATTTAGGTTTAACAAAATAATTAAAATTAATTAAGAAGCTTGCAGCTTCTTGGCTTAAAGGTTATCCTTTGATAGCTAAGAATAAGCTTAGCTATTCAACAAGGCAACGCTGCTGCTGCAACGCAACGCTGCATTTTGGGTACTGGCAAATTTTAAATTTTATTTAATTATGTTTAATTTTCAATTTAAGTTACATCATTTTTTAAAGTTAAACAGTTAGTTTTAGGTAGTGTTTAGTTTTATTTCTTTTGTTATTTAAGTTCTTATATATGATGTTACTATTATTTACTTGTAGGACATAGATTTGCATTTCCAAAACAGGCGCGGGCCACAAAGATAACTGTCACATGTGGCCCACGGGAGACGCGTTGTCGACCGCTCGCGTTGATTTAAACCATTTGTATGAGTAGATTACTTCTGCGTTATGCCGGAGCGAGAGATGCTCATTTTTGTCCTAGAAGTCTACAAAGTTCTACAAAACTTTGTCCAGTTACACAAAGTCCCGGCCACGCTATGAGTCAACTCAAAGACTACTTTTATAAATCGAATAATATTACTAAAGTTACCCATCACTAAAACTTATTCGTTGGCAGTCGTGGAGTGTACCATATTTGTTAATAAGTTGCTGGATCTCAAATCTCGTAAGGAGACGTAGGTACTTGGATCATTGAAATAACTTCTGTCCGGATGTAAATAGCAAGGTGAATTGGGTATGTGTGAGACGCTAGGGAGTGTCCTATATTGAGCATGCAATAATGCGGGCGGATCGGGCTCTCCTACGGGGCTAGCCGAAAGCTCGCTATAAAACACATCGTTATCGTTGAAATAAGGTTCGTCGCGGAAGACTTGGGGCGAAAGTACTTCTGAAAATATAGTAGATCGCGTAGGATCTACATCTAATTTCAAATTGGGCTCCAAAATTGGATGGGCACCGTAATTGACTGGAGGTGGATATTCTGTTTCAGGGGAATTGGTCGAGTTAGAGGACGGCACCGTCGTTTCGGCGACAAAAGATTGCGGAAGAATGACGCGTTCGGGAACAACAGTGATTACGGGAACCTCTAGCTCTCGTGCCTCGTCGTGAATTAACTGACTTTGACTTACTTTCATCGCGAACAGAGGCGGAGGGGGGTGTCGTCGCTTCATCTGGTAGTTCCATATTTAAAGCGTGAAGGGATCAGAAAAAGATATAGATGCTTGTAAAAAACTTATGGGTAAAATTGCGAATTTCACCACACAAACTATGCAAATTTATCACATTTAGTAATGTTTAAAACATTATTAATTGCGATCAATGCCTTATGTGAGCATGTTTGGGTGTGTCCATCCAGTACCCGTCTATTGTAATAATACACACCACAGACAATAAAAACTGTGTAAGACTTAATTATTGATTCCTATCAGGAAGGTCAATTTATTGGTCTATAATGTGAATTGTTAATTGTTTGTGGGCGCGAGTGTACGCTTTAACAAAATTCCAGATGCCATATTAAATCTGTCTGTTAAATTTAAACAGCATGTTAAAAACACGCTTATTCATAAGGCTTATTCTTGCTGATTCTTCACATGCCTCGACTCTTCCGAATCAGTGGTAGCTATTAAAATATATGACGCTTCAAAAGAGCTTGTAAAAGTCTACTTGAATAAAATATCATTTGACTTCGAATTACAAACAGCCCAAGTTTTTCATTAACTATAATTAATAGTGAATGAACATTAAATGGATATATATTAAAGAAATATCATATATTAAGATCTTTGCATCATGCCATAAGGGATGAAGAAAATGCATTGGGAATTATAAAAATATCAATATTAAAGGTTTTCGTAGTTATTAAAATTTTATTGTTTATGGTACATTATAAAAAGTTAAATAGACATTGAAAAATCACAGACAGATATTGTAATATTATTTATACTTAGTAGATGAAATAAATGTCAAATAAGTGGTCCAAGTAATTTGGATGGTACCGAAATGTCTCCAAAGAAATTCTTTCGTTGGAATGATTTAATTAAAATGTAGGCTCTTCTCGAGACTGTTAAAATACCAGTGAAATAATTGCCTTTGTCGATATAATTTACGAGTAGAAAACCAAGTCAAGTTCTTCAGAATAACTTAAAATATAAGAAATGTTTTTTTTA
Organism: Charaxes varanes; assembly: GCA_024363005.1. Classification (NCBI taxonomy): domain Eukaryota; kingdom Metazoa; phylum Arthropoda; class Insecta; order Lepidoptera; family Nymphalidae; genus Charaxes; species Charaxes varanes. The sequence goes on along the minus strand of JANCMC010042937.1, from coordinate 12,931 downwards.
TATTTAATACATTTAGCCTAAAAAATTCCAATATAAAATTTCAAATTACGCTTCATCTTTTATTTTAAATGGTTTTACGATTGTATATAACTTAGCGTAATTTTCGATGAATGTACCAGTAAGTATATGTAGGTACCTAATTTACATCAAATATCCTTTTAAGAAAACGAGAATAATAATAAATTCGCTTTTTACGTTTATTAGCGGACCCGGCAGATGTTCTCCTGTCCGAACGTTAACTTATTTTTTCATTTCCAATTATAGCGCCATCTCTTGGACGCCGCCAAGCGTATTTTAAATCTCTCATATCTTCTAAGATATTCATTTTATTCATATGCCGTAAAGGGCAATTTTGATCTGCATAAAACGTACAAAGTATCTAGCGTATTTAAATGGATAAGGATTAATACGGTATTTTATAAAATAGCTTCGTAAATAGTTCATTATTTTTTTCTAATATGTAAAAGATAAAAATGGTTCCTGTGGGTTATACTTAAGAGATAGACAGATGCTATCCTAGACTTTATTATAGATCTTTTTAAGATGTACAATTCCGTAGTACATTATTTTGTTCTATCTAGTAGGGTAAGCGCACAAACTACGTTTTTACGACATTTCGTTATAAACCATTGAAATTTTCAACTTTTATCTTCTATAACATACATGTATTATAGATATAAACCTTTTCCTTGATTCGTTCTGTTTATTAGTTGAAACCACATTAAAATCAGTTACGTAGTTTAAAAGATCTGTACGTATAACGCTGGGCAGCGACTTTATTTTAGACTATGTAATGATTCTATTTTAGATACGTTTGTACACACAATGTGGTTGTATATTTGGTGAATATGAAGAATGTTTGCGTCAGTTGGCAATCGGTCATCTTAACTCGCCACTACAGCCAAATTCGCTGCAATCTAAGCGGACCCTGGTATACTAGACTGGGATAACGCTCGTTCATTTAAGGAACCCTAAAAACAATATTGTTTTCAGTTACATACTGTGGTGTTTGAAATATCGCGTTATAAAATATCTAGGCTTCCCTGTATTGCACCATAATTTAATATAATTTGCATAATCGTCGATGGCGTTACGGTTACTACCATTTTCTAGTACACGTTCTTTTACAGCGCATTTATGTAGATTTACTGAATGATAATACGATTTTCCGATTTCATGTTAAATTTAAAATAACATTTTCATATATTTTGACTGTAACATAGGGTCTAGAACTGTTTAAATAATACACTTTCGGACGCGCGAATAGAAGCGTGTCAAGATACGCTTATATTTCTATATAAGCGTGCCTTGACAAGCTTCTATTTCGTATCTGATACGCGATATAGGTATTTGTTAAATAACTTCATAATTTGTTGGCAAATTTCGCTCAAAATAATTTAAGTCAATATAGAAGATAGACGGACAGACCAAAACTCTTTATTTATTTATTTATACGCTTTATTGTACACCACAAAAGAATTTTACAGATAAGAAAGTAACATACAGCAAGAAAAGAAGTACAAAAGGCGGTGTTATTGCTGAAGAGCGATTTCTTCCACACAACCTTTAGGACAAGGAAATATATGAAGTGGTAAAAGTGGTGCGTAAGAACACAAATAAAATTGTATAAAAAAAAAATATAACAAGAAGAAACATTATTCAGAGTATTAAAACAATACATACATATATACACATACAGTTAAATAAGCATAAATAAATAACATTATACTTACATATCAACATATATATATATTTTAAACAAATAAATTGTTCATAAGGGTTCCTTGACTATAAAACCTAAAAAAGTATTTTTTTAAATTTGCAGTTAGGTCACTGCGACTATGGCACACGTGTAATATATCGCGCCATAAAACGTCACCTGCCGCTTGATTGATAAATTGATGTCCCGATCTTTTTCATATCTCCTTTTATGTTCCTACGGGAGTGTGATTCGTGTTCAACTTACGTTTTGAAAGTAAAGTAAGAGTTAATATATTTTTCTCAAACATGCTTGGAAATTTGAGCGTTATTTTGACAGCCTTCTTCCATATAAATCGAACTTGCTGTACTGGTCGAGCAGCGGCCGACAATAGTTGTATCAAAATCCACATCTGTCGTGTTTAGCGGCCAAATAAATTACGATGTAAAATCATATTTGTAGTGTAATTTAAAAATGGAACGATCTTCTACTCCGCAACATGGCGACCAAAGAGGTAACTTATCAAAGGTTTAATTTAAATTTCGAACTGGCTTGCATATAGAAAGCTGTTTAGTGAAAAAAAATACTTTGGCGCGTAAAAAACTATTGTTATTAGTTGTTCGTCGTCATTGGTTTTAAATACTTTTAATTTCTGCGCGTTATTTGAGAAAAGTACTATACAAGACTTGGCCGCAACTAGGCATTGATGAACTTACGTATGTGTGTCTCGGCTTCGCCTCGGCCCACATGCACATGTTCGTCCTCACTTGCCGGCCGCTGCAGTAATGTACTATACCTAGAGATATTGTCTATTCCTCGAGCTATTGATTTTCTCCCGTACGTAATTAATATTCCAAAGTCAAGTAATGCAAACATAAATATTCATCAAACATTTTGCTTATCTAGTTCATCTATGTGTTTACACTGACTTTTTTAATAACTAGCTATTTCCCGCGACTTCATGCGCCTAATTTTTTTATAGATCTCCTCAATCTGGTCCTATCGACATATCTGTTTTCAGCGTATGTCTACTAAGAAGAAACTAACGCCTAGACAAATTTCATTATTGTACGTCTCGCGATTTTCGAGATTTCGTGTAAAGTGAACTTTTGGTTTTATACATTATACAAATATAGATTTCTTTGGAAAGTTTTTCATTAATAGCGCTAAAATCTGTTAAAACTAATTATATTTATAATAAAAAGGCAGAATTTTTAGTTAAGTCACGTTTTAGTGTATATCAATACCTCCCACGTAAATTATTGTAACCCCAAATACTCACCTTTACAGTAGTGCATTACAAACATGTTAATCGAAATAAAATCGTTATTTTATAACACATTTGTGTATACAATTATATATTCAATAATGACAATTACATTATTGTATACAATAATATATTAAAAAGTGACTGCTATATTACAATTTAGTTGTTTGAAACGCTCTACTGTAAAGCTGAGAATTTGGGGTTACGACAACTTACGTGGTAGGTATCGATACACAGTAAGAAGTCACCTGTCGTCTGATTTATAGTTGGATGTATGGTTGGATGTCTTTCATATCCAATCTTTATGTTCATATATTATCTTCATAAAGGAGAAGAAGGTTTTCAATTCGACTGTATTTTCCTTTTATGTTCGTTACCTCAGTTAGGATTTTGGACTGGGTGACCAGATTTTGATGATTCTTCTTTTATTTGATGCTTCCCGTTTCAATTTGGTCCAGCTCTGACAATTCGAAATCGGTTTGAACTTTGTTATTTATACGAAAGCGAAAGGTCACCTAACACGAAATCCCAAAAACGGCATGACGTACAACGATTAAATTTGGTATGGAGGTTAGTGTATAGTTAGTAGACATCTGGTAAGAACGAAATTTTCGATAGGCCCAGGTTTAGAAGGTTCTAGGGTACTCGAAATTTTACGAGGGCGAAGTCGTCAGCAACATCTAGTCTACATTGCCATTGGTGATATTCCAGAGCCGGTGCACCCGTCTCCAAACGACAAGGCCATCATCATGTACACTTCGGGTTCCACGGGGGTGCCCAAGGGCGTGATCCTGTCGCACCGCAACATGGTGGCCACCCTCAAAGCCTTTGCGGACGCCATCCCCATCTATGAGGGAGACATGCTCATGGGGTTCCTGCCGCTGGCGCACGTGTTCGAACTGCTCGCCGAAAGCTTGTGTCTTATTGGAGGTGAGAAATTATACATTGTTACATGCAATTAACAACTTGTCTATGATGCTCCCAGTAACTTGGCTATGACCCTTTCAACAGCTTGTCTGTGATCCTGTCAACTGCTTGTCTATGACCCTGTCAACAATTTGTCTCTGATCCTCTCAAGAACTTGTCTGTAATCCTCTCAACAATTTGTCTATCATCCTCTCAACAGTTTGTCTATGACCCTGTCAACAATTTGTCTGTGATCCTTTCAACAGCTTGTCTATGACCCTCTCAACAATTTTAATGTGATCTTTTCAACAACTTTTGTATGATCCTCTCGACAAATTGTCTATGATATATCAGCTTGTCTGAACATCTGCATGTTATTTTATTATATGGTATGTTGTCTCAACTTCCAGGTGTCCCAATTGGCTACTCCACACCACTCACGATGTTGGACACGTCAAGTAAAATAATGAAGGGCACCAAAGGTGACGCCACTATCCTACAGCCGACTTGCATCACTACTGTACCGGTGAGTTTTTTTTACCCAACTACGGCGAAGCCAAAGGAGGGTTATGATTTTTACAGGCTATGTATGTATGTATGTGGAAAGCACTTAAACGTAAAGTAGATCAGCCTCAGATAAGTATGGCTGTCCCATTTCAAAACCGAGTAACCGATACTTTGGCATTGCAGACTCTCTGTCCATACTCTCTGCCTTGATAATAAAACCCCCTTGTAATATATAAAAAAATTCCATGATAAATAAAAAAAAAGATAAAACATTGTTCTATGTGCATATCTGAATTGTATTTACTAGGTTCGGATATGTTAGTTCAAATAACACAGCGTACAGTGTAAGTTTCTACCTATTTCAATACAGAACTTCCCACACGAAACTACACGGAGTCAAACATTGACTTTAGGATATCCTGTTGGTATTCTAAGACCAAGCCATTAATGCATTACATTATGATATAGAAGTACCTTTTTTTAGGTTTAATTGAGGATTATTTTTACTAAGTGTAAGTCATTTTGAATGTTTGTGTTCCGTTAATTATATTGTTTTATTTCCTTCTATTGGAGGTGTACAAGTGTGGAGAGTGTACCAGCAGTGTCGGATTTTGCCTTATGGCGTTTGAAATATAAAGACATCTAAATCCGCCATTGCGAAACACTAATTGCCTTAGGAACGAGCCATTGGATTGAGCTTCACAGTCAGAAGGTTTTTTAACAGAAAACCGCTACGTTTCCAGACTATTACGAGGAGCAATTAAATTAAAAAATATAAAATTGAGCACCAACGCGTGTGGTCCACGATTCTTCTCTTTGTGGCCCGCGACTGTTTCATAATTGGCAATCTAATTCTTATAAATAGATTATAATTACATTATACCACCGCAAAGCTTTGTTTACAAAAAATTAGTATGTTTAATATCGCTTAGAAGGTCTATTACATAAATAGATCTTTACAGGCCTGGTGCCATATTACAACTGTATATAGTTTACAAGTGGCCCGCTTCCATCTTTTTTTTTTAGCAATGTGGCCCTTGTCTGCCACACGGTTGCGGACCTCAGATTATAGTACTAGTAGTATTCTTTGAAATGAATATAACAGATGTCTTCAATTAATTATCAGATTAAAGCTATGCATGTCATAAAATTTGATGATACGATACTTAATTATTACAGATATTAATAAAATGGCCAAATGGTTGTTTTGTATTAAATTGAGGTCTTATTATGTTGACGATAGCTTTTGTCTGATGATGTTAAAAATGAATAGGCCATTTTATGTACTAATGAAAAAGTTTATGTAAAAAGGAATGACGACAATTTCCAAAAAATAGATTTATAATGTTCTCAAGTAACACTACCAAAAAAGTTAATAGTAAAGGTTTTTATAAAAAAAGAAACAATATAAAAAATTCGCCCAAAACACTCGAATTTGTCATGACGTCACTTTATATTAACAGTGCGTTACGCTAAGCGTCACCTCGACGTTTTCGCCGCAACCGTAACGATTGCGGTTTTCAAATGTGGATTATCTGAAAGAGCCTTTTAAAAAGTTTCGATCGCTTATTAGAACGCAACGCTGGGCGTTTAAGCTATCATGACGAATAGTTGTATTTTGTAGTTTCCTTTTTTATTAATCCCTGTTAATTTCGCTCGTAATATAAAATTAAATGCGTTCTTTAAGCTTTATGTGTCTTCTTCTAACGGATAAATACATAATTTAAATGAATTCTGATTACTGTCATCATACCTTTTATAATACACTATAACAAAATTTTAATTGTTACTTGAGGAGGTCGTGTCTTAATTAATCAGTGGCCGGTATTTGAGTCGATGGTTAGGATAAGTAGTTCTAATGCCAGAGCTAGACACAGCTCAAAGTGTTTGTACATTTTTGTCCTTGAAGACTACAAAGTACTACAGAACTTGGCGCAGCTACACAAAGTCCCCGGCCCCCATGATCATTGACATGATCATTAAAATAAAGATATGACTCCGGCATTACCGCGACGGGGCGATAGACGGGAGATCCATTCTAACAATGGTCTTCAAAACCTCTGGCCTCTGCAGATTTCGGAAGGCGCGTAAAACAGTGGGACCCGATTAATGTCGCCGACACTATTCGTGAGATTATGAGGGTTCTGGAGATGACGTAAGATGGTATTCGGTCAACTTAGTTCACCCTACAGCCACATCCTCGGCATTTAGAGCGAACCCTCGTACTAGACCGGGATAACGCTAGGAAGAAGAAGAATTTAGTATATTACTAAACTAAAAGCCAAGTTACTAATATGAATGATGGAAATAAATGATTATATAAATAAAGATGCATTAGAGTGAACAGCTCCCGTCAAATGTTTTTTCGTGTTGTGAGCGTTGAAGAAAAATCAGAGGCGACTCTTCAGTTAACTTTAACTGTATGAAAAATGCGCCGCTCTCTCGCGGACTAAAGTTTATGGATGCGACGATTTTATTGCTGCAATCTCTCTTCAAAGTTTCAGTGTTGTATTTTAACATTACAGAAAACGTTATTCTTTCAAACTTTCTTCGCACTCACTAATATGAGGCCGTAAAGATTTAGTAATTCTTTTATGTCTTCCTGATAGTTTTTTCTAATATGTGTATTAGACATGTAACATCTTTTGCTTTCCACACTGACCAGATTTTTCGAATTTCCTTATTTATATATATTAACACGTCAAGCGAAAACTTTAGGTACAATTTTTCGAAAACTGCGCGGACGTAGCAGTATGATCTTTGGCATAATTGTTGTTCACACAAAAAGGTGTGCGAATGCTAAAAAAATTTTATATTATACAATAATAATATATTAAATTATTAAAATATAACCACACGCACACCAATGCCAGACGACTTACACACACATATATTACATGATGTCAAAGAGTAACCGTATGTTATATTAATTGTCAAATTTTATTTTTCCGAAAATAGATTCCAATTTTTATTGTTGTACGCAAAGAGGTCTGTGGGCGAATTTCACCACCCGGCGGTCTATAGTTACTTTAAATGTCTCAATAAAGAACCTCGAAATTCAATAGCTCAACGGAGGACGGAATGGACTTAAATCCATAATACCTCTGGTCTGTTGTCGCAGCCATTTCTAACACAAGCTTTTAATTTAAGCTAAGTAGAAGGGGAAACGGGATTTTTAGACACACGTCATCAAGTATTCCTAATATTTTTTTAAAGTACAAATATCGCTCTATAAATCAACCTTTTTGTAATACACGATTCTCAGACACAAGCGTTCGTGTCAAAACGAGAATAATGACTTCACATTCGTTTTGTTAACATATTTTAACATTGTAGCTACATTATAAGATAAATTGGTTCTTCGTGTTTACAAATATGAGGGAAGTAAAGATAAAGTGTAAAGAATGGGAGATGATAATTCTAAAAGATTTATGTTCAGTGTTACTAATATAAGATTAGCAGACATTCTCAAAGGGTTTATTACTCCGTACAACGCCCGGCTGGCTATTCGAATTATCAGCGAACCCAATCTCACAGATAGCCTAGACAACTTACGTGCATCGAAACGATGGTTCTCTGTGTATTTTCTATCGTCTGCACAGCGAGGAACGTTTTGAAGAATTATTTAACCGCCGTCTCATTTTCTCCTCACTCTTCGCCGCTGTTTAAGGTTGCTAAAAACTTTCTACTTTTATCTCGGTCTAGTTCCATGGTCCAGTTAAAGTCAAGGTGGAAATTGAACCCAAGACCCCGGAGCAGAAGGCAAGCTCACTGCCCACCGCGCCAACGGGCGAGTCAAATATTATTAAAGGAAATTCTAGTTACATAGTTTTCATAGACTTCTTAAATACGTATTATTATACTTCTTAAAACGTATTATTATGTATGATAAGATTATAATGGTTTTTTAATGCCGGATAAGTGACAATTTCCGACTAATTATTGCATGAACAATAATATGTAGATTTCTTTTTAAAAATGTGTTTATTTTGTGATCACCGCCTATCGTATTAAGTTCTTTAAAATTAATATTTATTCCTTTGAAGTATTTGATTTTTATTCGATTCCGGTTGACTTGACTTGACTTGAGGACCGAACCGTCTACACTTCCCTAGAGGTTCGTTAAAACCAGAGAACTTGTCGAGAATGTTAACAAACTTTACCTGTGGAAGTAAGGAGTCCATTCCCCAGCCAAGGTCTTAAGAAGTAGTAAGATCTGCCCTTGGTGATAAGTTGGTTGTCTGATACTACAGCCTGAAAAGGGAAATACGAAAAAAAGTATAATACTTCATAGTTATATATCGGCGTAAAGTGGCGGTAACGCCTGTAATTTCAAGTGATTTTACTGTCGCGTTTCGTTCGGTTTATGAGAGTTACACGTACCCTAAAGTCCTCTCTACAGGCCGGTAACGAATCTACGAGCCTCCTCATGGTGCAGATGTCCAGAACTGCGTCGTCACTTAGGTGAACCGCGTGCCCCTTTGCCTCTTGTAATAAAAATAGCATATAATAAAATAGAACTTAATAACAAGTAAATAAATGTACTAAAAATGTTTCGTTCATTAGACTATTTTTCATTATTTAGAATATATTTATGTTAATTTATTGTGCAATCGCGAACGAAAGCTATAATAAACAAATTCTTAGCGATTCTTAGAAAGGTAAATTACTCGTATGTTTTGGTATTTTGGTGTCGACATATTTTCTCTTACCTCAATGTACTTTGGATGTGATAACACAATGTATGGGTTATGAAACAAATGTACGCGGTAAGCGTCCCCAAAAATTTCCTTCAAGTTGTGAAGGAGCGGTAGAAATCCTGTAAAAATTAATACGTATTACGGCCTACATATATACATCAAACTAGCGAGTGCTCATTTTATCCTCTACTTGAGAGGTCGGTAACCTTTTGTCAGGCAAGGGCCACATGGTTAAGAAATGAATGTTGGCGAAACACACTTTTAAAGTGATTGTTTGGATATAGGTGTCAAGTTATCTATTAATGTAGTAGACACTATGAGCGATATAAAATTTTTTAAAGTTTATTACATAGCTACACAACTACGCTTGTGCAATTTAAATCTTATAAATAAGAATTAAATTGTCATTTACAAAACAGCCGCGGGCCGCAATGAGCGGGGTCGCGGGCTCCGAGCGGCCTGCAACCGTGTGCGCGTGCCGACCGCTGCTCTACTCTATCAAATTCAGTTCATCTCTTTTAGTTTTAACAGACGTAGAGCGTTCTTTTGTTGTTTTGTGTGCGTTCACAAGATTGTAATACTCATATATGTACTTATATATATTGTTATATACTTCAAAAACAGCGACCTAAGCCCTACTATACTTACATATATAACTCCTTGGGCCAACTTTACTGCCACACTTTTAGTAGGACATTTAAAAATAAATTTGGTTTAGCGAGCCACATTAGAGCTCATAATAGAAAAAAATGAATAAATAAATCGTAATCCTTGATTTCTTGAGTCACCGTCGTCGAAATCGATGAGGAGGACTATTATTATTGTTATTATTATTATATATATTGTATATTGCTCGTCGATATCTTGGTATCGATGCTAATAATGAGCTTACGTTTCGAATCGATTTAAGATCATCGAGAAAAATCAATCGAGAAAAAATGCTTTTGTTCTAGGTCTACCTCTATATTTGTTTGGTCTAAACCCACCTTTAGACAGATTAAGTTTGTTTTATTAATTACTAGCTTCAACCCGCGACTTCGATCGCATTGTTTTCTTAGACTATCATATAAACTTTTAACTCCTTTAAAAAATGATTTTCACACCAAAAAGTAGCCTATGACCTTCTCCGAGGTCCAATATATATGATATTCATCAAAAATTTTTCAGCGGTTTAGGCGTGAAAACAGACAATTACTTTAAATTTTTAATATTTTAAGCTTTTAATTTGTAATACCTCTGTATACTGCAAGGGAAGGAACTGACTGTCTGTCGGCCTGAAACTGTCACACGGTTTTTAATAAACTATCTCAGAAGTCAGGGCTACTTAATGTAATGATAATTTAATGGTTTTTACAATAAAGATTTCATTTAAACAAGTCTTTGTCATGCTTTTATTGCCTTGACTTTAAAAGGGTCAGTTGCAAGGTTGTTGGTGAATAAAAACAACTTCTCTTAACGTCATGTTGTTTATACTTAAATATTATGTGGCTAAAATATTTAATATTAAAAATACCCCTCATTTCTCAAAGGCCGGCAACGATCTGCGAGCCCCTGGTGTTGAAATGTTGTAGGTTCTGAAGGTGTTGCAGTTGTCCATGGGTGTCGGTAGTCACTTAAGAGTACCGCCTGCTCGTTTGCCCCTTGTTATATATATAAAAAAAAAGAGTTTCCTTCTCCTATATTAATAATATCACTTAGTTTTGCTCATTTACTTTTTATTACGTTACTTAATATTAATTCTTGTTGTTTCTGTCTTTATGCGTGTTGTAGTCACCTGAAAGTGCTGTGACATTTATCTATATACTAATTTCTATTACCTTTGTAAGTCATGTTAAAATGTACATGATACAATATTACAGGATAATAGAATGTAGTAAATAGTAAGTAAACCAACGTTCGGGCAGGAAAGCGTCTGCCCTGTCCGCTAGTCAAATATACAATGAAAATTCTGTAACTTATTTATGAAAGAACGGTATTCACTACTCAAAAGGGGGACTCCAATCGTATATTCTAGAAACTGTAAAAGTATGACTGTAATAAATCCTATCACGTAATAATATTATGAAGAGCTGTCTCTTCGACCAATGTGTTTTGCCTGCCATGACTTATGGCGCCGAGACATGGACGCTAACACAGCAGTCAATGTACAGGCTCAGAGCTGTACAGAGAGCAATGGAGTACGCCATGCTTGGCATCAAGTTTCAAGACGGAGTTCAAAATTCGAATTTAAAGTCTCAATAGCCCAACGGTATAAGGTACGGACTGAAATCCGCAAGGTACCCGGTTCAGACCCCACCGCCGTTGGGGCATTGTCGCACTTCTAATACAAGCTTTTAATTTAAGCTCCGTGGGAGGAAAAAGGGAATATTAGACATACCTAAAAAGTATTCCTAATATTCTTTAAAACTACAGAGATCCGACTCCGCACTAAGGTTAAGGATTTCGGATATAGGATGGTAATGGCAGGTGGTCTACAAACCTAACTGACTGTTGGGCTATCGAGTATCTACCCTCAAAACTTTTATTGCTGTTTCTTGTTTGTTACATATCTGAAGCAAATCTTAATGTTATGCTTATAACGTCTGTGTGTGTGTGTGTGTGTGTCTGTCTGTGTGTGTGCGCGCGTACGTGCGTGCCTGCGTGCGTGAGTCCTGTCTCAATCTAATTTAATTCATGATGGAACTTGAGTAGTATATACGTAATCTTTCTTAGCGTATATATCTAGTTTATTATTAATAACGTTATATAAATGTGTTGATTGTTTCTTGAACTGCAATATATTATTAGAGAAAAGGTAAATGGAATCGTCTAACGAAATACTAAGGGTAAATAACAGTTACAGCCGCGGGCCTCAACGAGTGATAGAAAATTACGATACTGGGACCATTGTCTGGAGCCGCCATAAAAGTGAAATGGCCTTCAATAAATACTTTTAAGGTAGTCATTTCCTCTTTATGTATTGCGAGAACAATACGGTAAAAGATAAACATTATTCCTGACTGAAACCAGGCGCGGATGCAACCTTCAAAGAAGATGGTGGGCCCACGCCACTCAGTTTTAGGGCAAATGCGAGTCGGCGTATGAACTTGCTTATGATCGAAGTAGTACATTGTTACAAAGGATATAATAACAATAATATTTTAGCCTAATTCTACACTACTACTATGACCAGGTAGGCCGAGGAAGAGGTGGTAAAGTAGCGGCTAACAAGTAGTAAAATGACTTTCATACATTGATTTTTGTTAGTAACGTATTACATAGAATTTGATCAGGGTTTCGATCCCAATAGACGGTGAAAGTGTGACGTCACAAAATAGTGTGACGTCACACATTTATTAGGGTGCTGAGCATGCCCACGGTGTCCACCAGGGTGGATCCGCCCCTGATTGAAACAAACACCTTATGACCGATAATATTATACTTCTAGACGACAGACTCGAAGCGCCTTAAAGTTAAGTGTATGCCTCAGACGACTCTAAATTTTCAGTTAATTCATACAATCGTTAAACTTACAAGCTATACCCTTATTTATGTGGTTTTAACGTATTCAGTCGTATTTAATTTTAAACTAGATGTAACCCGTGACTTAGTCCGCATGACTTGAAGGAAGAAGAAGAAGCTAAGTAGCTATATATAAGCGTGAAGCGAAAACTTTCTGCCTCATTTTTTTAAAATTGCGAGGACTGAGGAGAATGATATTTAGCACAATTATACTTTATAGACATGATTGTGTGCGAATACATTATAAAATATACATTATTAGTACATTAAATTCAAACCTCACGCACACCAGTGCCAAACGATTTACACACACTTGTATACATTTTACTATAAGCTTGTGTCAAAGCGGGG
>JANCMC010042935.1:0-12077 GCA_024363005.1 Charaxes varanes | reverse complement strand
AGCCAGGATCAGTCCGTCCGACGGCGTCCACGATCGAAGACGCCGCCATACCGTTCTTGTATCATCTGTCCGTAACAATATTATTATTATAAAGGTACTTTTTTATATTAAAATGGCACCGGCAGCCATGGATATCTACACCACCAGGAGGCTCACAGAGGAGTTGCTGGCCGTTAAAAAGTGGTTTAGGCCACCGGGAACTCTCACAAACCGAACGAAACGCGACAGCAATACCATCACTTCAAGTAGCAGCATTACTGCTATTTTACACTGATCTTATGTGAGAAAGAGGTACTGGTATCCGGCCGCGCCGGCACAATTCAGCTTCAGACCAAAAGGACTGCAAGCGTGGCGCTACCTCTAATTAGAAAGCAGTAAGGGAATAAGGGATGGAGTAAAAAGGATATATAGGTTGTTGGAAAGGACGAAAAAGGATGCCGAGACTATTGTCACGGACGATATAGGGGAAGTGATCATTGCAGCTAGGGTAATACGGGGTCGCGTATTTCTAGTGGACTGACCAGTCTGACCAGATATATGAGGGATAAAAATGTCCACACCCCCTTGATAAAAGCTTATTGCATTGTCTCGATTTAGTAATATGGTCCTCGAATTTCTACATTTAGTCTGTACCATATTACAATATTTGCTTTTCTGTATACCATATTAAAAATTATACCCTGTCAAACATCTGTCTCATCTTACAATTAAGCAAACAATAGGGTCAGGGATCGCATTTCTTGGTACTATCGCGTACCACGTAGCACTGTCAGTGTTGATAATAATTTAATATGTACTCCTATACATATATACCTATTTATATACATATGTCTGTTTCCCGCGATTCTTTTTTTATGCGGAGTTCCCGTCAGAATAGATTTAGCCGCATTGTATATTATCCGCAATCAACAAACAGGTAAATATACAAAAATAGGTTTTCGTTACACATTTCGTATTTATATTAACTTAGATTTATATATAATAATTTGTATTTAAGGTTGCAGTATTTGTTTTATTATACTCTAATCGCCCCCTATAACACTGTAGGTTTATTCCACACTAGCTGTGCCCGCGACTGCGTTCGCGTAATATAGTTTAAAAAAATTAGATCCAATTTTGGCGTGATGTTATATAGCCCATAGCCTTCCACGATAAATAGGCTATAGGCTATACATTATCACTCGACACTGGTATTAGTGTAGAGTGATGATATATAGTAGATTATAGGGACGTATACGGACCCGAAAGTGCATATTATAATTTTATATATTATAGAATAATATTAATGCGTTATAAGAGCACCGTGTTCTAGGAGGGATTACAATAGGACCTTATATATGGTATACTTCCCAGTGGATATGGATGATGCAGTGGAGCGAGTTAGGATGACCGACTGCCGTCTGACGTCACCCCCGGAACCTCTACAATCTCTCAATCTCACGACTAATATCACACGGCGTAATTAATCGGGACACACTGTTTTACGTGCTTCGAAACATGAAGGAATTCGGATATTTGAAAACCGATGCTAGAATTGGTCATCCATCTATCTCCCGATCGCGGTAAGAACTGCTTAACCTAACGATCGACTCGTAAACGCCGGCAAGTGATCAAGCTCTGCCTCCTCACCTTATATACGGTCGTATGCAATTAGTAAAAGAACATTATTGCCACGCCACAAACAGCCGTTTTTATTTACTTTTACAGATACAGCGCAATTTGATAATGAGTTAACCGCGAGCGCTGATTTCCATTGAAGTTGTTATTGTTTTGTAATCGCCACCCTATTGTTAGAATTGTTGCGTCATGCTTTTCCACGCTGCGGCATCGCACGAGTGTTTTTTCTTGAAAACGTCGTAAACATTTTGTTTATACCGGCTTGGGGGGCGATTATTAGTACCTAGCACCAGTACCGACCCGAGGTAAATTTCAGGGTTGATCGAGATCCAATCATGGCGCCCCGCTTACTTGCCATGTTTATATTTAAAATAATCGCATAATAAGAGTCGCCCCCTGAGACTCGGCGCGCGGAGCGGCCGCTCCGTTCATCCTATGGTAGGGCCGGCCCTACCTACCGCTTGCTAGTAAAGAAAGACCCCTAAGAATAGTCATATACTTAATGGCAAGTTTTTTTTTTTTTAAATACTAGTAATACTTCTTAGATAGCTATTTTTATTTTTTTATTACATGAAAACAAACAGTGCGACTACGTTTATAAATTTACAAAGATAATAAAATTACTTAAAACAAAAACAATTTCCAAATAATAACAGGAAGTAGACATGTATAGAGTATCTGTTAAAGAAGTAATAAAAACTGGTTGTCTGTAAAGTCGGTGAATGGACGATAATTTTACGTGATAATCCCGAACACTAGGCCGTTTGTGCCACTCTATCATTTGTTCGGCACTCTAGCTTGCATGCTCGGCTCAGGCGGAACGTGACAATAAGTTATGCTCTTTCGTGCGTGCAGTAGGCGTTCATCGAAGTTATAAGACGTATTACGTCACTCCGTTCAGGTCACCAATCATGAAATCTTGAAAATCGCGGGATGTGCAAAGATTAATTTTGGCTAAGAGATAGTTTATACTTAGTACATATCCGCTAAGAACGTATATTTCGATAGGGACAGAAAGGAAGTCTAAAAGCCTTTCATAAGGGCAATTTTACGAGAACGAAGTCGCGGGAAACAATGTCCGGTATTTCCGTTTTCCCTCCCTCCTAACTATGTTCACAACTTTGAGCTATTAGTGGATTAGAGTCCAGCGGAAAAAAAAATAAAGAATTACATAGTACATAAAGTTAACGTTTAAATTTTATCGAAATTCATGTAGAAATAAGTAGTCGTGGGCGTCATCTAACCAATTATCTCTTTCGCTTACTAAAACTTGTCAAGAATATGCGAAAAATTGCACTTTTTCGATTTATGTTGTTAGAAGTTCAACACCCTTAGGTAGCACTAGCTTTACAAATAAGTATCAGCAACTTCCATAGAAATAATAAATCTATCTTTAGGAGGAGGTGACGTCATCGTATATCGACTATACGATATAGAAACATGATCTCTGTTAACGGTCCGTCATTACTGAGGATCGTGGTCATATTGTAATAGCAATGAACAATCTGACACCATCGGCTTACTGTCGCCCTCACAGCCTAGTAGAAACTTTTTTAAGGTGCTAGTTTCTTTAACTGGTCGACGTATCGAGTAGCTGAACGATCTATAGTTCTTTTGCCCTCAATGTACTACTCTACTACGACCTCAATATACTAACTTCTTTAGGTTTTCACCTCTTTGCATAATACATACTAAATATGTCAGTATGCGTTGACGACATATTGTGGAAAGCCGAGTTTTGACACAGAGTTAAGAGAAAATAGAGGTATGCTCTAAATACTATGGACTAGACGTATGCAGAATACCATGGTACATGGTATTTTGGGCATGGGTCTCCAACACCACATTTCAAATGCAACTATTCGCAATCTCTCCCTTGCTCGTACAGATGTTTCCCCGTTCCAGAGAAAGATGGTAGCCCCGTGAAGAAACACGACATTTTGGTTTATTTGCCCTAGAGATAAAACACTAAGAAGCGCCTTTGGGATACTTTCAGTAAGCGAGAATGGGAAAAATTATATAAGATAATAATGTCCTTACTTACCGTCTAGAAATATAGGACAAAAACTTTTCGTTAAAAATTAACAACCTATTTCAGCATTAGTCAAATTAATCCCGTGCGAGTGTTATAAAATGTAGGCTAGACTTTTTCTCGTTAAGTAAGCACAGTGTAGCCTGGATAAACTAGAATGTCAAGGGACCTGAGATTATTATTACTTAGAGGCTCAGTTTCTCAAAAAGCTAGCCTAATAATTTAAGCTGCCTCATTTACAGTTATTCCCACTCAGACCCTCCGTTAGATAATTAATAAAAAAAATAAAGTAATTATCTGACCGCCTATTATAATGTTTAGACATTGTTTTAGGCCTAGAAATGTTTTTTTTTACTTGAAAATGTCTTTACGCATGGCTCCATTTGTGATGGATCAGATTCGGAAACATTTGCAGTCGAGAGGGGGTTCTGGTGTTGCCAGAATATTCACTAGATTATAGCCGAGCCCTCGTCATCTAGGGCACCAGAGGCTTTCCTTCTCCAACCGTCACCTTCATCATGTCCTAAAGTTTACAACCGTGTGATTTTCTTCAAACTTTTTGCCTTGCACAACTTCTTTGTGGAATCAATTACCATCTTCGGTATTTCCGAACCAATAACCCTTCGGGACCTTCAAGAAAAGAGCATTCTCTAATGAGTGTTTAAAATGCGTGGATCGCAGATGCGTTGCCAGCCTTCGTGTAGTCAATAAGGCCGGCAAAGCATCTGGGAGCCTTCTGGTGTTGCAGTTTTCCATGGGCATCGGTGGTCACTAAAGAGAAGCACCTGCCCGTTTGCCCTTTGTTATATAATTAAAAAAATTCTGGTACATTAGATGAAGTTACGTCCACTTTGTAGGGCCTTAAATGGAGGGAGAAGACACGCAAATGGACGACTGAGCACTTTCAATTTTCTTTTTCCGTCAGTACACTCAGAAAGAATGATCTCTTTGTTATATATATATAAGTAAAAAATGAACGTGTAGTCGATTGTTATCACATAACAAGAGGGTGCGTGAGTCACTTAACGCCCTCGCTCGGCACACCCGTGCGTGGGATGACGGCCATATTGAGAAACGTAGGTATTCTCGCAGTTTTACAGTAAATCGTTAGTGTGTAGTGTACCTGGTAATAGATATCACGCATAAAGCGTAAAGCGTTATAATGGGGCAATTGCCTAGTATAGGTTTCATATAGCGTTATATTTAAGAAAAGTTTAAAGCACAATTTTTTTAGTACCCTCTAGTGTGCCACTGGTTGGCAAATGCCTTTCCGCCTCTCAAACCATTCTTTCCTATCCTGGGCTACCTGAATCCACTTCTTTCCTGTTAAGGCGCCAGAGTCATCTCGCTAACTCTTCCTCAGTCTACCTGATTATCGCTGGCCATGTCCGGTTCATATGGTGGGAGACCATGATGTCGTAATATTGGCCCTTTTTTTTTAATTAACTTTGACTGAAGGCGATGTCAACAGCACTGTTTAATAGTAAAACCAGTAGTTTCTCTAACCCATACCATTCTGCGTCGAAGCAGAATTTGGAAGGAAAACCAGCAGCTAATTTAACGGACACACGTCGGTGTCATATAGGAATCGAACAATAAACAAAATCTTTTTACACCTACGACAGTTTGAATTCGTGGCCGCGTGTGTGCGATCGTGCGTGCACGTTTCGATTATTGTGCACCAGTGTTACAGTGAACTTGGTTGTTATACATACATACATATTGTACTGTTTTGTGATTCACATTTGTAAAAAAAGATGGCCTTTTTCCGGAAATCGTAGGTTGGGGTGGGACGTATCGCGTCACTGTATCATATACGTAAGACGTTTGTCACGTCTTTTCTATAAAGTACAGAAATTTAGATAGATTTCGTTAATTTCTTAACAGCGTTCTCATGCTTAATGCCTAAATGAAAATTTAGGAAAATAAGTTATATCTAAGAAAAAGCTCTAGTTCTAAGATGAAACTAGCTAGATAGTTCAAAGTTTGAAATTTCCATTTAAAAATTATTTGCCAATTTCCTCTAGAGTACAACAATTAAAGAGTTCAGAGATTTTATGTGTTTATTGATTTATTAGTTAAAATGTAATTGAAGCTGTCAAATCAGATATTAATTGAAATTTATTACGTTCAGTTATGGGGAAAAAGTATTCATTTTCCCTTTAAATAAAGCGCCAATAAATTCAATCGTCCTTTTATGAATTCATTAGCCGATTATGCATTTATACATAAAATGAAATTGTAGTGTCTTTTTCCTCTGATGTTTAAATAACAATTATAAAAAAAGTGTGTTCAAAGTGCATACTGTACTTTATATGTTACTAGTACTTAAACATTCCTTTAAAGTTTTTACTGTCTATAGGTCTATCGTTCTTTTATGAAAGTACCTGAGTTTACAGTCGTCTCATATCAAAATTCCGCGATAAATAGATTATGTTCCAATACAATGAAAAACTTTTAAATTAAACTGAAATTATCATTTCCTCTAAACGTAAAACAACTTCTTTTGAAACAAAGACGTCTAAAATTGAATTAAGCGGCATACGGAATCCAGACCGTCTTTGTATCTGTTGTATCAGGTTAAGTTGAAAACAATACTAACTCTCAATTAATAATACTAGTGTTGGTTTTTATATGGAGGCTCTATGATCGTACATTAAAATCATTTTTTTATAGTACAAAAGAAAGTCGCTTCCCGTTCTTGTACGCTTAGATATTTTAAACTACACAACGGATTTTAATGCGGTTTTCATCTATAAACAGAGTGATTTAAGGATAAGATTTATATATTGTACTAACAGACACGGCAGACTTGTTGACTTACTCTTACTATAGAATATCAAAACATAGCGCAATGTATTAGCCACTTACCTTACCGACTGCCGCGCCAGCCGTTCTGTCCTTGTAGTTTAAATCTATCATATCTTCTAAGATATTCATTTTAATGATATGTTTTAAAGGGCAATTTTTATCTGCATAAAATCTACAACGTATCTATTGTATTTAATTGGATAAGGATGAATAGGGTATTCTTTGAAATAACTTCGTAAATAGTTCATTATTTTTTATTACATATAACAGATGCAAAATAGAAGTGGTTACTGTGAGGTAGACATTGTCATCGCTGACTTTTTATAGATCTTTCTAAGATATACAATTCTGTACTACATTATTTTGATCTATCTCTTAAGATTTAGCGAGCGCACGCAATGTAAACGCTCAAAAATACGTTTTTTTACTACATCACGTTAAAAATCATAGAAATTCTCGGCTTTTATCTACTATAATATATATGTATTGTACATATGAACTTTCCTCGTTAATCACTCTATCTATTGGTGATAAACCGCATTATAATCCGTTCAGTAGTTTATGACTTTATAGCGTACAGACAGACAGACGTGGCGTAGGACTTTGTTTTATAATAATTTGTAAGGACAATACAGTCATATTTGCATCCCGTTCTCCCGTTCGAAGCCGGGGCTGGCCCCTAGGTCAATAAGGTTTTGGTTAAAAATCTGGAAGAGCTCTTCTTTTGGGGATTGATTTATTCATTCACATGACATCTACCTTTTGCCATTGAGCCATCGGGGCTTTCGTCAGAAATCGTCGTGCATACAAATATTAAACGTTAGCGCGCGGCGTGGTCGTCCGCTCTAATACGGTCACCACACAGGATACACATCCCGGAAGGAATGCCCCTCCCGTCTAGTAATACATTTGTATCAGTACACGTCACACGACGCTTTGAACTTCGCTTACACCAGCTGACTAGCCGATAACCACGGCTTTGTTCGCGTGATGGTCGTTAAATTGAACGAAAAATTAAATAGAGAAACTTTTGATGAAGAATAATATTTATACTTGTGTTTTTTATTAAATTAAAAAACGAACATAAGTCATTTTCCCATACATTGGAAATTAAAATAACACTGATAAATGAAGTTTGCTTGATCAGTTGTTATTTGAATCATGCCGAAGCCAGTCATACTTTCATTTGAATGATCATTTCAATGATCATAACTTTCTGTAGCTGCGCAAAGTTTTGTAGAACTTTGTCTTCAAGGACAAAGATGTACAAACACTTTGAGCTATGTCTGGCTCCGGCATTAAATACAAGTATATACCAAAATGAGGGTACTTACATTTTATTGGTTACCTCAAATATACGTAATGTATTTTAGTTAAATACAAAGAACATAAATACTTCGTACAACGTATTTATTTGGGGAAGGGCCAGTTGTTGCCTTCGTTATTATTGTAGTTTGAAGAAATGAGGGTATTTCAGGGAAATGCGAACAGGCATGCAACCTGAGTGGGCCGATTCCATGTAGGCGGTGAGAACGTCATATAAAGGTTCAGAGTAAATTGATATCTCTTATATTTCATACTAGCTAAGCCTCGGAACTTTGTTCGCGTTTTAATAAATGAAAGCATGGTTTTTTTTATATTTCAACCTAGATTAACTAATAGAAGCGTATACTTAATACGCGTCTATTTAAAATATGGATACCGTGCTCCCCCCTATAAAACTGTTCATTTATTTCGCGTTCTAGGAAAACGCGTTGTCGCGTTGTATTCTCTTACTACGCGCTTTGCGCGACCACGAATGCGTATAACATAATATAAATTATATTATAATATGATATGATATGTTATAGAATAATATTAATTCGTTGTAAGAGTACAGTGTTATAGGGGATTACAGTATTTCGCTTAGCGTTCATTTACTTTACCTTTTATGCAGTAAATAATAAATACTCGCAGACACTTCTTAGTCTCTTCAATGCTAAAATTTCAAGAATCTTCTACGAATTTCAACGCTATTTATGTTCCTTCGCACAACAACAATTCCGAGAAGAATTTCTTGTACATGACTCAGCTTTAATTAAGTTGTTATTAGAAAAACATTTCAAAGTTTGCTTTGGAATCTTTACCGGTTGGTGCTTTGATTATCCTGTTACAAAACAAGATAGCTCTCTTAATAATCAAACCAATATAAGAGATTATAAGTCATCTTTCAAACAATTATCATACAGATAATTTAAAGTTAATAGTTAAATTAACTTTTACGAATTTCCATCTTATTTGTATTGCTTCTCGCAACAGAAGTTCCGAGACGAGTGTCTTAAACATGATTTTGCAGTAATTTAACTTGGTGTTTATGCAGCTTGAATACTTATCCGAAACAAGCATATTTTCGTTTTTTTTTTTCTTCTCGAAGTTGTTGTTTGCACTCTAATGAGTGATATTCCGTCGGAGGAGGCTGCATAATTACCTTAAACTTTTATTTAAAAGACATATTAAATGTAGCAAAGGGATCGTCTCAGTTAATCATTATTTATCTTAATTAGTTGGATCAGACGTTAGTTAACGTAAATCAAAGATTAGTAGGAAATCTTATACCTAGTGAAAGTCCCGTCGAAAATGGTCCAGCCGTTGATAACTTGCGTTTTTGTCGTAGGTATAAATAGTCGTATATAATTGTATAGAAAAGTTTAATTTCGACGTAACAAAGAGACACTTATATTTTATTTATATGTATAAATTAAAAGAACACTATCAGTGTGGAAAGAAGTGATTAGTTTAAAAGATGAACAAAGAACTCCTTTTTAAAACGAAGACAGTAATGCTGACGCATTGGCTCGTCTCATTGCGGGTAAATATCTTTTTTTCATTTATTTATAAAATCTAGTAATATTCACAAGCTGTCCAGGGCCGCCGCCAGCCAGTACTAGGACAACATAACAGGACGTTATTTATTTATTTTTGTAGAAATATATTATTTATCGCAAGGGTTTTAGCTAGACACACACACACACGCATAGCTTAAAAGTTTTTTTACGTCCTGCTTTTAACCCTGCCACTTTCCAATGCCAGTGTTACTTATTGTTGCAATTTTCCATAAGTGTCGGTAGTCATTAAGGTTAAGGGCCTGCCCGTTTGCCCCTTCTTCTAAAAAACGAATTACTGTATACATACTATTTTTTTTTAAATATATTTATAATCGTTTAAATGCGTAATACGAATGTATTGCGTATTTAAATAAAACATTAAACGATTATAAAGTTTATGAATTTCGAACAAATCTATAGAGTGAAATAAATTTACTATACTTTGATTATAGAAACAAGAAAAAGAATTGTACGTATTAAGTTATTTTTTTTATAGAACACCTTCACCTTAATTGTTAACACATATGTGTATTTACATATTTCATGTACACAATAATTTCCATACATTAAATATGTTATTTTCACTATAAGTGCGTGATTTCCGATAAAACTCTTTAAATTCGCATTTTATCTGTGAGTGTTCTAACCGCTTCCTACAGGGGCTAAGAGACATTGCATAACTATTTTTTACGCCTGACTTTAGTTTTACCCATACTTCTATTCTGTCGTATATATTCAAAATCTCATTTTTTATTTCTCCTTTATATTATAGAAGTGTAAGTTTCGTGTGTTTAAATTTAAACGTCATTTTCACGAAAATTTTAATTTTTTTTTGCAGTCGTTTTATATATGACATAACTCGGTCCAATTCTATTTAGCACCCGCACCTTCCAGTTTCCTTTCTTGGCACCCGTGATACAGGAATACCGAGTGTGAGTGCCGTCGAATAAATCTGTTTACAAGTGTGGTTTATGTTAAATAAAAATATATTTAAGTGATAACGTCTTATAAATCGATGAAAGCCGGCTGCACGCACGAAAAAGCACGACTCGTTGACACGTTCCGCCTGAGCCGAGCGTGCAAGTGAGAGCGCGGGACAAGCGACAGAAAGGCGCAATCGGCCTAAGCGTTAGGGGTTATCACGTAAAATTATCGTTTGTAAACAGACTTTACAGGCATTTTTATTTTTCATTTTTTTTCAGGCTACCAAAGCGTTTCTGGACGCGCTCAGTGAGACGGGCGCGGCGTGCGTGTCGCGAGCCACCGCTATCAAATTCCTGCTCGCGCGCAAGTTCGATGTGGCGCGCGCGCAGACGTTGTGGCGGCAGCACGAGGCCACCCGACGCCGGGAGGGCCTCATCAAGTTCGAGCCCTTCGAAGACCCCCTCAAGACTGAACTCGAAACCGGGAAGTTCACTATACTGGTGAGTCCTTATAACAACTTTTTATACAACCGCACAAATTTAAAACGGGAAGTTTGCTATATTGGTATGTAAAAGTATATGAAATCGTTCTATATAGTTATAATAATACTTAGGGACCTTCAAGAAAAGAGCATACTCATTTCTCAAAGGCCGACAACGCATTTGCGATCCCCCTGGTGTTCCAGTTGTCCATGGGCGTCGGTAGTCACTTAAGAGTACCGCCTGCTCGTTCGCCCCCTGTTATATATATAAAAAAAAGTTGCTAAAAGGAGATTTGCTGAAAAATTAAGTCATACATTTTAAACTTTCGCAATTATTTTCAATTTGTTTAAGAATCGGGTTGTTGTATGGCGATCGTACCTTGTTTAAAAAAAATAAAGTCTTGAAAAATAAAGTCCTTGTAATTTTCATTGTATCTGTTTATTTATTCACTATTCTAACACTTGTTTCACAACCACATTTGTTTCAATATCCTGTCGACAGTATTTAAGTTTCTATGCGTTGTTTCCAATGTGTTTTTATTCCTTATTTAGTCAACATTATTAATTTGTTTCCAATTGGGTTGTCCTGTTGATAGTTTTACATTATTTATTCCTTCATTCATTTTCTATTAATTGTCCTGTTTATAAAATTATTATAAAATATCACATTTTCTTTCACTTTAAAAAAAAAATAGATGAAAATGTCTTATTGCAGACCGATGATATGATTTGTTACAAAAAACTATCTATTTTCGAATCTACTTAACTTTTTACAACACTAGATATTCGTAATTGGAAAACAGGGACTATGTTAGTAAGGTATTATAGTTAGTAATAGTGGAAGGAAACATCAGGGCCTTGGTCAACTGGTATAGGTTTGGCCTCAGTCTTCTAGCAGCTCAAGCCTTATGCTTTATTTCAATGTCTAAGAAGTCTCGTATCCTAGGGGATATTTAAGAAGAAGTATTCTTTAAAGAAAAACACTGCCACACTGGCGAATTGTTGGTACAAGTCTGTTTGGACTCCCGGAGAGCCAGTTCATTTTTATTTTATTTTTGTTTATTACTAATCCACAGCGTTACAGAAAACATATATATATATATATATATATATATATAGAAAATAATAGTTACCTATTATATAAGACCAAAAGTGATTACATTTATAGATTTACAGAGTAAAGAAAGAATACGCAATAGGGAACAAAAGAATTTGAGAGTATGTGTACTTGTCCATGTTTGTTTGTGTGTGTGTGTGGGTGTGTATGAGCAACTTTAATAAATAAATAAATAAATATATACAGGACTATATGACACACGGACGTCTGTTCCTAAGGAAGGAATACCTA
>JANCMC010042934.1:14723-45885 GCA_024363005.1 Charaxes varanes | reverse complement strand
CAAGCTTCGGCTGAAACCTTAATATCCGTTTTCTAGCTCCAGAATCCTCACTGAAGTATTTTTGAAAATTCAAAATAAATTGCAGAACTTCTTCTTCCCCTACAATCCAAATTAATTAAATCGAAGTTTTAGATAGCGTATAAAACACAAGTATATTTATAGTGGATTGCCGAAAGCAATCTAAATCGCTTACGACTCGTGCGCTGGCTAAACCTTACGAGATAGAACACAGTAACGTACTCCGGAATTGTACATCTTAAATGATCTATAATAAAGTCCGTGATGACATATGTCATTATGTCTATCTCCTAAGTATAACCTACAGTAACCATTTTTATATTTTACATATTACAAAAAAATAATGAACTACTTACGAACCTATTTTAAACAATACCGTGTTCATCCTTATCCATTTAAATACGCTAGATACTTTGTATATTTTATTCAGAGCAAAATTATCCTTTACAGCATATCATTAAAATTAATATCTTAGAAGATACGAGAGATTTAAAACACTGGCAGAGGGGGCCGACGACGGCCACTCGGTGTCGTAAGCGACCAATAGATGGTGCTATAATTTGATATAAAAAAACAAGGCAACGTTCGAGCAGGACAACGACAACCGGGGCCGCTAGTTGATTATATACTAGAAAAAAAACAAAAGGAGTTCTAACCAAATCTGATTTAATAATAAGAGTTATGATTTGTAACATATTGCTGCAATGGTTAATGTTATATCAAAAATATATTTAAGGTCATTTGCCACCCATTAAACTGTTCATTCCACTTGAACCTTGCTGCAGTTGTCTCATCATATTGTGAAGTCCAGACATGCCACCCATTTGCTGTAGAATACGGGGATCCATCATCTTTGCCATCTGCTGGTTGAGTTTTGCCATTTGAGTTTGATTAACGTTTTTCGCCATGTCACCTCCTTTGAATAAGCCCTTAATTCCTCCCATTTTCTTGACAACCGCTGCAAACTTAGTATACTGAGCGATAAGGTCTTTAACATCCTTTTCGGTGACTCCAGAACCTTGAGCGACTCTAGTTATTCGCGTAGGCTGCTTAGAAAATAGCTTTGCACCATCTCTATGGTCAAGTTCACCTTCATTCATAGAGTCCATAATAGTCATAAGACGTTTTAGTTTTGCCATGGATTCTTGTTCACTGCCTTTTGACATTAGATCTTGAGAGAAACCTGGGATCATGCCCTGAAATTGAATTGAAAATAAAATGCTTTGCAAGGAAATCTATTCTTGAACTAAATTTATATGTTATGAAACTCTTGTCACAATTGTTAACTATTCAAAGCTCAATGGAATGAAGACCATTTATGAATTAAATTCTATTTATCTAGTAATGTTAGAATTGGTCACCCATCTACCATCCGACCGCTGTACTAAGCTACTAAGAGCTACTTAAACTGGAGATCAACTCAAATGCCGACCACTGATTAACTCCTCACCATATTATGTGTAGTAAAGTAAATAAATTACCATTATCTGAGAAAATGGACCCATTTTCATGATGTTTTGAAACTGCTCATACATAGCTCTCAATGTAAACTGTCCGTGCTTCAATTTCTCAAGCAGTTCATCGTTATCATCCAATTTTAACTCGTTAACTTTATCTAACAGGCCTTCAATATCTCCCATGCCCAAGAGTTTGTTGATAAACGGTTTGGTTTTAAATGGCTCAAGGTCATCTATGTGTTCTCCAGTACCAATAAATATGATAGGACTTTGTGTTGCTGCTACACTGTTAAAATAAAAAAAAAATCATAACATTCTTTTTTTTTATAAAACAAGTGGCATACGGGCAGGCGGTTCACCTAAGTGACTACCGACGCCTATGTACAACGGCAACACCAAAAGGCTCGCAGATGCGTTGCTGGCATTTGAGAAATGAGTATGCTCTTTTCTTGAAGGTCCCTAAGTCGTATTCGTTCGGAAATACCGAAGCTGGTAACTGATTCCACAAAGAAATTTGGCGAGGCAAAAAGTTTCTATTCTTCTCATGTTCAAAGGAACAGAATCTCACTAAAATATGAAATCGCTATTACTTGACTTTGATTTAAAAATGTACAAGGAACTTAGTTAGGAAGATACTGTAAATTATGAAGGAAATCAAGTAAAAGCAACCAAGTAGGTTGATTAGAATGTGTAAATTATGGGGAGAAATGATTCTGATTGGAAGAAAACCTTATGCATATTCTGGCCTCTTCATATTGATCAAATTTAAGATATTAGAAGGCTGGAAATTGATTTCATTTTTTACTAAGGCCTTTTAAAATGTGCAACTGATTTTAATGCAATTTTCGACAATAAACAGAGCAATTCAAGAAGAATTTATATATCTATACACAGAAATATTTAAGTGGGTAAAATTCCAGAATTTTATCTTAAAAAGATGCATAAAATGTCAGCGATGGCATATTATGTCTACCTCTTAAGCATAACCCATTACCTATATTTACAGTTTACATATCAAAAAAAAATAATTACCTAATGACAAAGCTTTTTTTAAAGATGCAGTATTAATACTAATCCAATTAAATACGCTTGATACATAGTATATTTTATGCAGATCGAAATTGCCCTTTACTGTATTATAATTAAGACAAATATAATAGACCATATGAGAGATTTAAAACTTAAATATCATTAGAGAGGCAGCGCAGGCAGTGCAGGTTGGTGGGGTAAGGGACCAATAGATGGCACTATGTTTTCATATTTAATATCAATAGTAAGAGTAAACTAAAGTATGAGCAGGACAATGTCTACCAGGTATATATATGCCATATATATATATTAAACAACTGCTAAGTATAAAACTTACGCTGACAATGCACCACCACCTTTAGCATGACCATCTAATTTAGTAATAATGACAGAACCAATGTCAACTTTGTCCTTGAAGGCTCTAGCCTGTGACTCACAAGCCTGTCCAATTGTTGCATCCATCACGAAAATTATGTTATCTGGTTTCTGAAGATAAACACATGTTTTGAATAATGATTAAAGAAGTAAACATTTGTTGTTTAAAAAAATTAAAAAACTATCTTTTTCTTTCAATTGTATTAATACTGGTTGCACACTGGGCAAATACAATGATTTTGTAAAATTTTGAAGGTTTTAATTTTTGTACAGAACCTTAATTATTATTCCTTGTAAAATCAGCTATCTGCCCGTGCCAGTCCAGTCCAGTCTTTTCAGAAATTACCAGGAACAAACAGACAGATAAACATAAAAGTTACATTGCCATAGGTATTGTATATACCTACGGCATATACGAGTACGGTATTTTTTACTCATATACAATAAGTAGAAAATGATAATTTCAATGATACAAACAGGCACTTCCTTTTTTATTTATATGTATGTACAAAGAGAGAAGAATTTCTTGACCTCCCATTGATTCACCGTGCAGGTGCCGGGTCCATTGTGTTGCAGAGGAAGGAATCATAGCAGTGCCCGGGACTTGTGACCCAGTTGTAGGTTTAAGAGCGCGCTCTTTAGTGATCACTTACCCTCACCTTCACTGCCAGTGTTCCCTCCCCTGCCTAGCCAAATATTAATAATACTTATAAATAATCTTACAATTGCATTAGCAACAGCCAACATCTCCTCAAATAATGACTCTTCTTGTTTGTGACGACCACTTGTATCTACAATGATCATTTCAAAGCCCTCTTTCTTAAACATGTCCACACCTGTAGAAGCAATCACAACAGGATCTACTTCTGTATAGCTGTAAGTAAAAAAGTTTAAATTTTATAATTACATATATAAAAGCGACATCACCTATTACGAAATATCGATAACTATGTGACATACAATAATAAAAATTGGCTAGGAGGTAGTCTATAATTAGTAGACATCCACTAGGAAGTATTTTTAAAAAGGTCTTGATCAGGGGGGGTCTTAGAGATCCCGCAAACTTACGCGGAAAACCACGCGGTAAATAGCTAATATAATATATAAGATAATATAAGGTAAAAGTCAGTTTGATAGTAATACAAAACATCATATTATTAAAAATTAAAGTTACAAAAATGGTAGATAAATTCCTATAACCAAATCGGAAATATTGGTGGTTACAAAAGAATGCATAAACTACTATCTTGTGGGCTCTTCTCAGTGCAGGGCACAATACAATCCTATGAGGATTGTATTGTGCCCTGCACTGAAATTTAGCTTTTAAATCATAAATTTTATTTGTAGTTATATAATAATGATGTAAAAAAATTATTATTATACATATGATGTTCATACATACTGTAAAGTCTATAATGTATGAATAAACAAACATAAAATAAAGAAAAGTCGAAAGTTGGAATTTGTTTTACATATCACAAGGGTCAAACGGGCTTGCAGTTCACCTGATTGACTACCGAGACCCACGGGCAAATTCACCACCAGAAGGCTTGCAAATGCCTTGTCAGCCTTTGAGGCATGAGTATGATCTTTTCTTGAAGGTCCAAAAGCTGGTAACTGATTCCACAGAGAAACTATGTGATATAAGAAACTAGAAAATTGCACCATTATAGACTTTAGAACATCAAGGTGACAAGGGTGTAATTTCAAGTTTTGAACTTTGAACAAGTCTTAGATTACATAATGTATTTAATCACCTTCCATAAAACGGTATTCTTGCTTTAGTGCAGTTCTGTTTAACTTGATCATAAGCACCAGCTCTAAATGTATCCGCACACACAAGACATGACTTCCAGTTTTTCCTAAGGTAGTGGTATGCAAGTTTTGTACATGTAGTGGTTTTACCGGATCCTTGTAATCCAACAAACATGATGATGTTGGGCTTCCCTTTGATTGGTTGGTATGGTTTAACTCCAGGGTCTACAAGCTAAAATTTTTTTTTAATCAATAAATAAGTACTGTAATCCCCCATATAGCATTTATTCTGCATTGCGCTCCTGCGATGTGCTAATACAACCTTGAATATGATATATGGTACTGAGTTCCTCCTGTGACAATGGTTCATTATAAGAAGGAAGGACTCTAAATAGGTACTAAATTATTTGGGCAATCTTGATATATTTTGATGATGAGTTTAAGAAACTGTTTATCATAATAACTATGAATTCCACTCATTGAAGTCTATGTTACTGTTGATTTTATGAGATAAGAACTCCTTATGTCTTTTCCAGAGAATGTTTATAAGTTTCAGAGGCACAACACATTCATATCAGCCACCTTTATACAAAAAATATTTACACAGTATATTTTACTGTGCTCATGAACAATCATAAATATATTAATTTTTGCACAGTTTACATTAAATAACTGATGTACATTTATTTAAGAAAATGATCTTTTGTCTATGGTCAGCAATGTATCTTTCCTTTTGGTCTCAGTAATAAACCAACTACAAGCAAACAGTCTTTAATTTATATCACTGGAACTAATATATACATCAATAATATTATAAAATTTTAACAAAAAAAACAAACCAGACTACAAATTGTCAGAACTAGACTAAATTGAAATGGGACCACACTGGAACCACCAGCTTTCAAATAAAAATAGCATTATCCCTATATATAAATTGGTTCATGCAGTCCATAGTCCTGAGAGAGTAAACATAAAAACTAGTACAGTTAAATTGTGAACCTCGTCCTTATTTGAAGTCGGGTGAGAATATGTAATCATAATCTTACTTTTACAAGTTCTTTAAAAACGGCAGATTGAATCATGCGCCGTTTGTTGAGCCCTCCAGCCATCTCATCAAAGTCAATAACAGCACGAACATTTTCACGAAGATTTTTGACTAGGCGAATATTTACATCAGCTTCCAATAAAGCAGCACAAATCTGCTTTAGCATAGAGTTCAAAACCTAAAGAAAAGATAGAAATATATATAAAAATCATGTTTGATGTCAGGTTGTAAGGTTTGGTTTGTCTAGTAGTTTACCTCTTCATTAATAATTGTGGCCCGACTTAGAGACTGTAGGGCAGTCGTTATTTTTCGACCTAAATCTGCTAAAACCATATTGAATACTTATATAGGTACCACAATAGAAGTTCACTAATTTTGTCACCTCGCCTGAGTTAAAACTATAACTCGCAATTAGCGTAATAAGAGTGTCGTGGCATTTTATATTAAGAATTTGAATTTATATAATAATATCAATATATTACTTAACCAGAATACGTTTAGAATTATCGTAAAAAGTAATTTGTCCACGATGGACAATTTTTCACTATTTCAATACAAATCATTGACACCGTGACACGTCAAACGTCAATGCCACCTTCCTATTAATATGTATCTGTGATAAATGCTGAATTCTACACTATGGATGGTATAGTGCAGGCGTCGGCAACCTGCGGCGCATGAGCCACATGCGGCTCATTTGATGTAGGGGGCCCTGAAGTTCCGTACGAAAATGTGACAATCGAATACTACCATATTATCGAATTTGTTTTTTAATTTATATTAATTGTTTTTTGATTAAAAATTTTATTTATGCAACTACGTCATGATGCGTACTACATCGTCCCTGCATATTAATTTTAGGGATATTATGGTGGCACCACATAATCGCAAGATGGCTTCAAAGAATCAATTTAATATAGTGCCAGAGTCAGATAGAGATAGCTTTATTTGAATGAACCAGACATAGCGCAATGTGCTGGTACATTTTTGTCCTTGCATACTACAAAGTTCTACAAAACTTTGCGCAGCTACACAAAATTCCCGACCACATTACATGATTATTGAAATGAACATACAAATGAAGTTATATCTAGCTCCGGCTTAGAATAAATGCAAAGACTAATACAATAGACTAAAAAAAATCAAACATTTAAGCCATGGAGTAAAATTCCTATAAATTTGTTTTTATAATCTGTCACAGAAATTTTCGCTTTGTAATCGGCTGATGGTGATACTGTTTAGTTTTAATTCAACAAAAAACTTCTATTAAAAATTGTAAATGGTATGGAGTTTTACTTTTATATTAACATATTCTGATCTAAAACAAATAACGAAGAAGTTTGAAAATGTGTTAAAAAAATATGTATTTTTTAGGGTCAAAATCAATCTGGAAGTGGAAGTGGCGGAGACAAGAAAGACGATAAGGATAAGAAGAAGAAATATGAACCTCCTATTCCTACACGGGTTGGAAAGAAGAAACGCAAGGCTAAGGGACCTGATGCTGCTTTAAAACTCCCCCAAGTTACTCCACATACAAGATGCAGGTTAAAATTGTTGAAGCTAGAAAGAATCAAGGATTATTTGCTGATGGAAGAAGAGTTTATCCGTAATCAAGAAAGACTGAAACCACAGGAAGAAAAAATTGAAGAAGAAAGATCAAAGGTATGTAAAAAATAAATAAAAAGATAGCATAAGACAATTATTTAAAATTGGGCCACAAGCTTGGGACACAAGCATGAATTGTGTCGCCTATTATAGATTCCTGGATAAATATGATAGAAGCAGAATAATATGACCTAGGCATGTAGTAATTTTTATTGTCTTTGTGCATGTAGGAATATAAATATCTTATTGTAACAGGTGTATTTACAATAAAATCATTATATAGAGTAAACTCTCTAAAACAAGTCTCATGGGACTGTGCATTTTTATTAGTTACAAAGAGATTTTGTTATGTGGAAGGGAAAAATAAACAAATTTTCTATTTCAAGTATTGAACAAACTGTAATCTAAAATTAAACTTAACAAACTAAGTTAACTTGAACTATTATTGTGATCTCCAAAAAGGGACATCTCAGTAAATTGTTGGAAGTGAGTTACCACTTCCAATACTGATTTTTGGAAGACATCTACCTTGCTAGTCATCTTGATAGTTTCAAAGTTGTTTTAACATATAATATACAAAAAGTAGGTAGGTATCTAGAGTTTATAATAAATAACATCACAAACATTTCTTAAAGACAATGTAATGTAAGAGTGTATTGAATAGCTTGCTAAGCTATTCATATACAGTTGCTAAGCGACATGAATTAATGAAAAAAAAGCAATTCATGTCGCTTACAACCTTAAAGTGTCTTTCTTCAAAAATTTTGGCATGTCAATGATTTAGTCAGAACCTTTGCTGACATCTAAATATAGATGTACTTGTTGGTAATACAGAATGGCTGTTGAGTTATAAAGATTATACTCTATGGGTTTTGATGCTAAACAACCAAATTTACTTAATTTATATGTAATGAGGAATTGTCTCCTATAACAAACAAAGTTATCAACAGTTTACACTGTATTTATACAAATAATCAAATAAGGCAGCCCTTATACAGTATGATAAGATGAGATTGGATATTATCTTGCCATTGACATTTTCTTTGTATATTTAATTACTGGGGTGGCACAGAACCCAAAATAAGTTTTGGCTTCTGATATGATTTTGTGCCACTTGTTTCAGCCCTGTGCTGACTCTCGCCAGTCACCCACCCCAACATTTGACTGTACGATTTCACGCTAAAGATACCTGGGTCGCCCAACTGGTGATCATCACTTCGGTTGTTTCAAACGTGCCTTCTTGACACCATAATTACCGATTCTCACAATGTGTCTAAGCCAGTGCAGACAATACTATAATGTTTTCAGATAAGTTTGACGCTGCAATTCATACTGATTCTCATAATGTGACCAAGCCAGCACAGACCAGAGCTATTGTATTGCATTTATGTTGTAAATAAATAATGTAAACTTTTTTTTGTAGGTTGATGACCTCAGAGGAACTCCAATGTCTGTGGGTACATTGGAAGAGATAATAGATGATAATCATGCTATAGTGTCCACTTCTGTTGGTAGTGAGCACTACGTCAGCATTCTATCGTTTGTGGATAAGGATCAGCTCGAACCTGGTTGTTCTGTGCTATTAAATCATAAGGTAAAGTATATTGTCTTTTTTCTCAATTACATAATCAACAGGAAATATTTATGACAATTTATTTCTTCATCTTTATATTTTAACCTAATAATATGAGACTATAATGGACAAACAATTATAGATGTGGAACAATTATAGAATGGATAAACAATTACATATATGTTGTTTAATGTTGAAATTTAGAGTAATACTTGATAAATTACATATAATAGAAATCTCATAAAAAGATATAAAAGTATGAGGACCTTCACAAATTTTATGTTGTAATTATTAAATACTAGTGCATCAACAAAGGGGATGGGGTGCGGAGAAAGGCAGTTGTCACCCTCCACCCCCTAAAAATTCAAAAAATGTAGCCAAATCCAAAGATATCATTGTCCTAAGTCTACTAATGTGACTCATTTGACCTATAAACCAAATCTCACAAGTAGAAATAACTTGGATGAATGTTCTTATTCTATTCTTAGCATTTTGTTAATGCTGTAAGTCAAAGCTGTATTTAAAATTCATATCTTTACATGTCCTATTTTTGGTTCCCCCTTCCTAGGGTTGGGTGGTGAAGTTCTTGATCTCATATATTCTTTTTCATAGGTTCATGCTGTAGTAGGGGTACTAGGAGATGATACAGACCCTATGGTTTCTGTCATGAAATTGGAAAAAGCTCCACAAGAAACCTATGCTGATATTGGTGGGCTTGATACACAGATTCAAGAAATCAAGGTATTTGAAACCTACATAAATTTATGTTATTTTTAACACAATTTAAGTATAGTTATTTAAAAACTCAGGTCATATTGCGTTTGTACCTCAGTTATAATTTTACCGAAGTCAGCAGCGCCGCGGTTCTAGTCTCCCCATGATCAGGACAGATCTGTCGAACCGTCAGGGAAATTATAAACAAGGCAAGATCAGGATATGACCTGAGTCTTAAATAATAATAGTGAAAATAATGGTGAAAGTTTACAATTTAAATAAATTCTTTATTAAATTTGTCACGCAGGAGTCTGTGGAGCTACCCTTAACTCATCCAGAGTACTATGAAGAGATGGGCATTAAACCACCCAAAGGTGTTATTCTTTATGGTCCACCAGGTACAGGAAAAACTTTGCTGGCCAAAGCTGTGGCTAATCAGACTTCAGCTACTTTCCTCAGAGTTGTGGGCTCCGAGTTGATCCAGAAATATTTGGTAAGCAACTTTTAAAATAGCCTTTTACCAGTAAATGTATATTTTTTTTTTCTTCTTTTACTAGTAAATGTATAAATTAAGGAGATTGTTGCTGAATCAGTGGTCAGCATTTGATTCGATCGTTAAGCTAAGTAACCCTTACTGGATGATGGATGGGTGACCTATTCTAACACTATTAATAGGATGAACAATGGCAACTTTGCATGAAGACGGAACTATTCCGGAATTATTGTCAATACCGGACTCAGCTCAGAAGCACACATTTTAAGCACAAGAGGACGAATTCCATCAGGACCGCTGCATTTCTTCAGTATGTTCTACCATAGATATAATGCTGCTTTTTAAATTTGCAGGGTGATGGGCCAAAGCTTGTTCGAGAATTATTTAGAGTGGCTGAGGAACATGCGCCGTCAATTGTCTTCATTGATGAAATTGATGCAGTTGGAACTAAACGGCAAGTAGAGATGTTGCTATGCTTGTTTATGCACATGTTATTCAAAAAGTATTAAAAAAAAACATATTTCTTAAAAAACCTACACTGGCACTCTGGAAGTCCCAACAGAAGTCAAAACGAATTATCAGAGGTGTGGTATCGGTGACGATGTCCCGAATTTCACATTTTTTGTTCACCCAAACAGTTCACATATATAGGACAGTATATATAAAGCTCATGGAAAGTGTTAGGTGTTAATTGTACAATTTGTTTTAATATAGCTATGATTCAAACTCTGGAGGTGAGCGAGAAATACAAAGGACTATGTTGGAGTTACTTAATCAGCTTGATGGATTTGATTCTCGTGGTGATGTGAAAGTAAGTACCTACTGGTAGGATAAATACAATCAATTTAATGCATAACTGTGTTGTCTTCTGCTGCCATTTTGGCCTGAGCTTTAATAGTAATTACTAAAATATTAGCTATTCACATAAAACGACTCCCATGGTTATCTGCACGACTAAGAGGTTCGCAGATGCGTTGCTGGCCTATATAAAGAAGTTTAGGTCAAAAGGAAGTCTCACAAATCGAACTTCATGCCAATCTCAAGATTTGTGTGTTTGTTTATTTATTTTTTGCTCTATATTGATTAGATTATAATCAATTTCCTGAACTTGAGTTTTGTTAAGGTCTCAGTCAATCTAACCTTTCCATTACAACATCCGATTAAATTTGTTCCAATAGTAATGTGTAATCTATAATCCTTTCTTATGATTTGTTTTATCTAAAATTTAATTTATTTCCAGGTGATTATGGCAACGAATAGGATAGAAACTTTAGATCCAGCTCTCATTCGGCCAGGTCGTATTGATAGAAAGATAGAATTCCCATTGCCCGATGAAAAGACTAAGAGAAGAATCTTTACTATTCACACTTCAAGGATGACTTTGGCAGATGATGTCAATCTTTCTGAACTTATTATGTCCAAAGATGACTTATCTGGTGCTGATATCAAGGTATGTATACTAAATAAATATATATAATCAATACGAAAGTTTTACTGAAGGACTTAGTCTCTTAATAATGTGGTTAAATATAGTTAGCTACGATAAACATATTTCAGTAGGTCGTAGCTTAATCATTGGCCAGCATTCGAGTCGATCTCTAGGTTAAGTACCTCTTACCGCCGCCAGGTGATAGATGGGTGACCAATTTAAACACTAGTTCTAAAAAAGATGAATAATAATAATGGCAAATCATTAATATTTATGTATAGTTATGAATACTGAAGAATAGTATTTGTTTTGTAGTGTTGTAAAACCTTAACTAATTCATTTAAAACATTCTTACTAGCAACACAAAAAGTTACTTGACAATAGCTGTAAATAATCATATTTGCAACATAAATGTTTACTAATTTATTTGTATGACCTCTAGTTCGTCATAAAAACCATTTGAACCTCTTTTTCCAAGATGGTGGCCATGTGACAAGGGTATCAACCCCACAAAATTGAATTTTAACTTTAAATTAACTTGTGTCCTCTAACAAATGTAACCTCAAATGTAACTTTTCAATAGACTAAGACATTTGGACCAAAGTTCATACAATTCTAAATTTGAATATGTACCAGGGCACAAATTCAAATTTAAAATTGTACTAATTATCAGGATAGTATAATTGACCAAGAACTTGCTTTGCCACATTAAGGTCAAATGTTGTTTGTACATCAATTAATTAAAAGGCTTATTTTTGCTTGGTTTGCATTATTGTTAATTTCTGACAATAACCCTTACCAAAATTTTATTTAACAAGGAGCTGTCATAAAAAATGGTGAAGCACTTTCTTGGTCGGCTATACATACACACTTATATTTAAGTCAAAAGTTTCCAGACAAAATATTTTAGCTATTTTTTCTACACAGAAATATGTATTTTTTAATTTTTTTATTTTAAGGCAATTTGCACTGAAGCTGGGTTGATGGCATTGCGTGAACGTCGAATGAAGGTGACAAATGAGGATTTCAAGAAATCAAAAGAGAGTGTCCTTTATAGGAAGAAAGAAGGCACTCCTGAAGGCCTTTATCTCTAATTATATTTCTTTAGTAATTTGAGGTTTCTAATACCTATCTCAATTTTTTTTTTCACTTAATCTGTAATTTTATGTATGTAATTTTAAACTTCAAGAATAAAATAATATCTGCTTGAAATATATTTTTATTTCTCCCATTTATGACTATAATTATATAGTTTCATGTCCTTGGTTTTATGAAAAATACTATAAACCGAACAGCAAATCATAATTATAATACCATTAATTAAGTACTATTCATAATTTATGTAATGATTACGAGTATTCCGAGAATTGATTTGAAGCTTGGAACTGCAACTTAGCGAGAGTGATTTCTTTAAGTAGGGTAAAAGTAAGAATGTGATCCAAATATCAATTAAGGGTATGGTATATACACTGCGAGTACCTCTCAGTACTCGTACTGGTGTTAAAATAGTTCCGTTATACACTTCTTCAGTGCCTATGATTAATATATGACGTCATAAATAGTCGCCATTTTTGTACTGTGAGTACTGACGCTTTTGAACAACAATGCTCTCAGTACTTTAATCACGATCAAATAAAGTATTGAACAGTTTCCATTGATTTTTATTTTCTTTTATAATGATAAAAAATCGTGCATTTGTAAAATTGAAAAAGGAAAAACTGAAAGGGAATGTCAATATACAGGACGGCGTTCTGTTTTAAACTATAACCAATTTAGCAAACGAAAAAGGAACATTTTACAATATACAAAATTGACGTCTTAGCTTACAGTGTTCGCAGTGTGTATCGGAACATACACATTACATTCAATGCTGCCATAGAAACTGTCAAATTATGAATCCATAGAACTTGTTTATCTATGGCATATTGAATACCTGTAAAACGTCAAATTGAAATTTTTTCTCGTGTTTTGTGAATGTTATTAGAAATTGGCAAATGAGTTAATCTTTTTCAATTGTTACTAATGCTATTTTTAATATGTGTAATATATTCAAAATAATTTATGAATGAGTGACACCGGAAGCTTTTCTGAGGCCACTGAGCACACTGCACTCATGGATGGCCACATAGCCGAAGCTCGTTCCGATCGTGAGATTGCTGAACGAATTGCAAGAAAACGCAAAACTAAATCCGAAACACAGCGGAATTATGGTGTAGGTGGATGTTTTACTCGTTAGATGACTTTTGTGTTGACTTTGTTTAGTCATCAATGAGGAATTTAATTTATCATATAGCAATCTTTTCAAGTACTTGTTTTGTTTCTCATTTAATAAATACGTATATCAATCATATTATTTAAATTATAATTGCTTAAAGAGAGAAAATTAACAAAAGTACAAAGTAAATGGAATATAAAACAAAGTCTAAAATCAAATGATCAGTGGAATTGTTAAGGGTATATTGATTTAAACAAAAACCCGGTTTTTCCCTCCGTGGCGTTCCTAAGAGTCAAAATGGTATAATGCATTACAAATTTAGGATTAACATAGTTCAATATATGGTTAATAAAGGATATCACCTTCCATAAATATTACTTTAGAAATTTGGCTTATTTTCTTTACATTTTATTTTAAATGATTGAATAGCATGCTAAAGCAGTATGTTTTTTCTACTTTGTCCATATATCACATATTTGAAAATGTAAAATAATTTTAGAGTGTGGAATCTTCACAGCAAGGATCGAGTGCAGTGGGCGGCTCTGGTCAGAACCCACACGAACCACCAACAGAGTTGCAAATTGAAGAGCTGGAGCTCAAATATGGAGCCAGACATGTTATTAAGCTCTTTGTGCCTGTAACATTATGTATGATTGTTGTTGTAGCGACCATATCTTCAATCAGTTTTTATTCTGTTAAAGATGTATACTTGTAAGTAGTGTTTTGATTATTTATAAGAGATTTTTTATAAATACACAGGGCTTTTTTTTGTGGGGGCACACCAGGGAACGCAATGCCCTCAAAGAAAATTTTGAAACTATTGCAAAACTGAAAAAAAATTGAAAGTGTAATGGGTGCATAAAACTTCGTCCACATGTCAGAAGTTCTACTTCTCCCATAACTTTATTCACATAATTATCACTACGAATATTGTCACTATCATAAAATAATGTTTCAAATTTATTTCATTACTTATAGAAACTGATGTTTTTTTTATATTCTATCACTACAAATATTTGCACTTCCAGAATGTAAGAATGCTTAGGGCACAGTAGCAGGGGGAGGGGTAAAAATAAATTATAGACTTACAACTTTTGGGTTACCCCTGATCACGAAATAACGTGTGAATGGCTAGATTGATTTTGCTAAATTTAAAAAAATAAAAAATATCTTGTCATGTGTTTTTTATTGTCAGAAGTAAGTTCATATGAAAAACAAATTAAGAAAATTGTTTGGTAAATTAGAAAATTTACTTTGAAAAAGGAATTCTTAACAACTATATTGAAATATTTCTAATGTGATGGGTATGGAACCAGAATGGGAATGATTCACCATGATACCAGTGGTGTTGAATGATACCAGTACCTTCCTTACGTAAGATTGGTGTGAAGTGATGGCAATGCTTTGTCAAGTGATGGTATTTTTGTCGCATTTTGTTCAGTTTGTGGAAGTTCCTGATTGCCTAAACCTCTCTTTAAATGATGGCGATGCATTTGCCTCCTGGTGGTGCAGATATCTAGGAGCGTCAGTAGTCACTTAGGTGAACCGTTGGCCTGTTTAAAATGTACAGTTTAATATTTATATATTTCTTTTTCAGAGCTTACACACCATTTCATGAAGAAAGCCCTTATGCAGTAACAAAAGTATGGAATGCTTTAGCCAATTCAATGATACTGTTGAGCGTGATTGCCTTGATGACAGTACTACTCATAGTTCTGTACAAAAAACGTTGTTATAAAGTGATACATGGATGGCTTATTCTTTCATCTCTAATGTTGCTGTTTCTATTCTCATATTTGTATATAGAGTAAGTAATAGCTCCTATTTGCTTACATTAAATGAATTTATAGACTATATATTTATAGACATAAGTCTATGTTTTAAATATAATTTTATTGATGTGATAACATCTTATAAATCGCTGAATGTTGGCTGCATGACACATAAAGTGTCACGTTCCAACTGAGCCGAGTGTGCAAGCGAGAGTGTGGAAAAAGCAATAAAGGCACAAGCGGCCTGCCTTAACAAGTTATCAAGGTTTCAATAATTTGTAGCTTTGACTTGTCTATAAATTAAACTTAATGTTTGCAGAGAAGTTTAATTTTTACACATTTTCAAGTCTAAAGCCAATATTTTACCATACAAAATTAAGCGTCATGTGTTTAATAAATGAACTGAGCAGGACTATTTACCATTTGAACCTACAATATTTTGTTACACAGTAAAAAATTAAAAATACAGTAAATTTATTAAGCCACAAGGATAAAGCTGCAAAATACTCTATGATATTCTACCTAGCGTTGTCCTGGTCTAGTACCAGTGTCCGCTTAAATTGCAGAGGATGTGTCTGTGGGAGCAAGTTCAGATGAACGACCGCTGTCTGTTGTCATCCCCAGTACCCCTATAATCTCTACAATCTCACGACTAATATCACTCAGTGACATTAATTGGACCCACTGTCTTACATACTTTTCGAAACATGGATGAGGTGGAATATTTGAAAACTAATGTTAGAATTGGTCACCCATCAATCTTCCCGTCGCAGTAAGAGCTCCTTAACCTAGCTACCGACTCAAATGCCGGTCACTGATTAAGATATAATCTTCTCAAAATGCCTTATCATAATATATGTTAATTATTTTAGGGAAGTATTAAGAGCATATAACATACCTATGGACTACATAACTCTATTTTTTGTCATGTGGAATTTTGGTGTCATGGGAATGATTGTGATCCACTGGAAGGGCCCCCTGAGGCTGCAACAGGCATATCTTATATTTATTGCTGCTTTGATGGCATTGGTGTTCATCAAGTACTTGCCAGAGTGGACTACTTGGGCTGTTCTAGCTGTTATATCCATTTGGGGTATGTATACGAATAAATTACTGTTCTATTATTAAAAAAAAAAATGTAAGAGCTTATCTATATATTAATATGTGAAGCGAATGTTTCTAACCATTTTAAGAAAATTGCGCAGACGGAGGTTATGAAATTTGGCATAATTATAGTTAAAAATAGTTTAAATTGGCTCTAAAGAAGCCCCAGCTGATCCTCGACTTCTAGCAGAAGTTGGGCTGGATGGAGTAAACGCCAACCACCTGCGTAGAAGAAAAAACATAATTAATATATAGGACGGTGTGCGAATGCTAATATTTTAATAGAATATGCATTATTAAAGTAAAACCTCATGCACACAAACGCCAAATGATTCATACACACATGCATAAGTTTTACCATAAGGCTGTGACGTTTGATGACTGTAGAAATGTTAATTGTAAAATGTTGTACAAAGAATTACAATTTTGTATATAGCTTTAAATAAGCTATGTACGTCTAAATTTTTTTGACATTTTTAAAATTGTGGTGATCTCTAGTACATAAATATAAAAATGTATTTTATACCAATAATTCAAGCTTTAAGATAAAAGTTTATAGAGTTCCAGTATTTTTTAGTAGCCCATATAGACACTAACGTCAGTCTTGATAGATATAGGTTATGTGTCTACTGGTAAAAAATGGATACATGGATTGATCTTTTTCAAGAAGCTGATTTGTGATAATGCCAGGAAACAATATTTAATTTGTTATCAATATGGGTACTTATGTGGCTAATTTTTTTTTATTAATATTAGGAATACTTTTTAGGTATGTCTTATATTCCCTTTTTCCCGTCCTACTAAGCTGAAATTAAAAGTTTGTATTAGGAGTGGGTGCGGCAATAACCCAAAGGCGTTGGGGTTTGAACGGGGGTACCTTGCGGCTCTAAGTCCATACCTTATACAATTGAGCTATTGAGGCTCAAAAATTTATGTGTTAGATATATATTTTTGTGAATGATCGATTTGTATCATGAGAAAATGGGCATAAAATTTAAAAAAAAATAGTTATATACTTGAGATTAACAATGTTTCATAATTAAATAATCTTTTTCCACTTTCAGATTTAATCGCTGTTTTAACACCTAAAGGACCACTGAGGATATTGGTGGAAACGGCCCAAGAGAGGAATGAGCCAATATTTCCTGCGCTTATTTATTCATGTATGTTTTTTTTACATATATTTAATAAATATTTTGTTTAGAGCTTGTATACAAAGGCGTTCATTACAGGCGTAAATAAATCTTAACGACTGTAATCAAAGGATTAATGGGTTGTTAACGCGATTCGGTCATGACCTCATGACGTCATTATACTTAAACAGCTTGAGTGCCCATAAAAGTTAACGGGAGGCCTTGTTATTTTTATGTGTAAATTAATTTAATTTTACATGTTACCCTGTTAGGGCGTTTGTAAAAATATTTTTCGAAATTATTTTAATTTTATGTTTTACCAAATTATATTATTATCAATTTGTACAATATTCATCAATCAATATTAAATTAATATTCATTAGATTGAACTATAATTAAATTAATATATAATTAAATTAGTATTCATTAATCAATTTATACAATAAAAATAAGTTTCTTAATTTTATTCTGGTCCATCTGTATCCCATGAGTTCATCGTGACGTGACGTGAATATTATTTTTCTATTAACTTATGAACAAAATGTTAAATAATGGTTTTGAAAAATATGTCATATATTTTTTTTGTAGGCAAGGCATTACAAATGCTTGTAGGCAAGTTTATGTATCTTGAATTTATATAAAGGTACTAGCGGACCCGGCAGACGTTGTCTTGCGTGAATTTAGGCTTGTCTGTTATTAGACAATTAGCTCCTTTGTGACTTTTCTACTAAACTACTTCTACTTCTA
Organism: Charaxes varanes; assembly: GCA_024363005.1. Taxonomy (NCBI): domain Eukaryota; kingdom Metazoa; phylum Arthropoda; class Insecta; order Lepidoptera; family Nymphalidae; genus Charaxes; species Charaxes varanes. The sequence goes on along the minus strand of JANCMC010042934.1, from coordinate 27,421 downwards.
AAGGTGACACTGGCCGAATGTTTTATGAAATAATAATTTTACTTACTATGTCAGCCAAAGAGAAGTAGTACGAACCTCATCCATTTGAACAATCGAACAAATCTGCATGCTTTAGTATCTTTAATCGCTAGCATCCACTTTACGGTGTACAGGATGGATAATTAGGCAGGTTTGCTTGCATTTCTACGGCACGCCGCTAACGTATATGTAGACGATCCGATGTACTGTAAAAAATTATTCAGAATTGGTATCCTTTTTTGGGACAGTCGACCCGGAGCCGGGTAGTTTTTTACTAAGAAACCTGCGCAGGTATGCCTGTACAATTTGGCCTCTCCGGCAACCGTACCGTGGACGCTCAGCATTTTTTTTTTTAAATTCGCTTATACTGAAAGGAGGGCTCGAAAAATAACGCGAGTGAAGCCGCGAGTTAGAGCTTGTTTGCAGATAATTTTATTAAGTTACAAGGTATGTGAGAAAGAGGGACTGGTACCCGGACACGCTGGCCCAATTCGTCTGCAGACCAAACGGACTACAAGCGTGGTGCTACTACCTCTAATAAAAGTCGTCCCTATTTTTCACACTAATAAATTGTTTGTTTATACTTAATATAATAGTCTCCGTTATTACTTATTCAAGAAAACGAATTAACTTCTGTAAATTATTTTTCTTGAAAATAGTGGTTTTCTTACAAAACTAAACGGGGAAAAATATAAAATTTCTTGATGCACATCAACAGTACATAAATATATGAACTTGAATCAAACTTTAAAACGAGTAGAATAAATTAATTCACAAGGATTTTCTACTAAATGTTATTAAAGCGCATCAAGACAATTTCGCTAGTTAGGCAAGCGGATTTCATTTAGGTATCTTACTGTTAAGTGATTTTTTTTTCATTTAGCCTCTTTTTTTTCTCATTGAAAAATTTATGGTATCATTCACGATAGCATTTAAATATAAGTCGTAATTTCACTGGCTGTACACTTTAGTCCAAATTGTTTTCTATTTTAGGGTGTACATAGGAAAGTTAGAAACAAACCACACTGTTTTTCGTCACTTAAGTTCAACCCCACCACCTAGAATGTCAATATATGCCAAAAATTGGTTTAGCTTGTTTATAACTATATACGTCCAAAACAAGAAAATAATAAAAATTCCTAGTTGCCAATATCACGTTTTTCTGGTGGTTTTTCAATACTTTCTTTATAATGCGTAATTTCAAAATAACCACAAACGCCCGCGCCGACTCATAATTTAGGGTTCTTCCATTCCAAATTACTATATATTTGCAATTTAACTTGCCGAACGCACCTTCCCAAAGCTGTGTCAGTGGTTCTTAATCTATAATGGTAACTATTAGCTCGAACAACGTTGTGGAAAACGTCACAATACATACGCATAAACATGGGCATTTTCGAGATACATATTTACAAAAAAGGCGTTCTCGTCAAAAAAAACCTTCAGAAAAAAAAGATTTTCTTCTCCCGTGACCGAGAAAATCAAAAAAGTCAAGTGCTTCAATTTTTGAGAAACAAGTGACGGCAGTGATATTTATAAGTTTTTTTTTACGCTGAAATTTTAACTTTTCACTCTTGGCAATTTTCGATTTAAGGAGCCGTTCTCCAAAAATAATAAAACCCTCGGAAAAGAACGCGTAGGGGTAGATTTTCTTCTCTCGGGCTGTGGATAAAAAAATAAAATCGAGCACTCGTTTGTAAATTAAAGTATTTCGAACAAATACCTCCGTAGGTTCATTATCGCATCTATTAAGGGGGTGATACTGCGGGGAAGAAATTTCTTTCGGCCAGCGAATTTTCTAGTTATTCGCGGTTGAATAAAAATCACACAATCAAATCACACCTTCGGACACAATACAATAATAGTGTCATGGAACTGATCTGATGATGGAGTCGAAAGGTGACTCAAGGAACTTCTGGAAAATACAAGATAAAGACAACGAGGTCGGGCTCATTTGCTATATTTTGGCAAACAACTTTGTGCTACAGTACCATGGAGCTGATCTGATGATGGAGATGAAAAGTTTGAATAAACACTATTTCTTTCTTTCTAAAGATGGACGTAGAAACTAAGGTGAGCTAGATAGGTTAGTGCCCTCAAAGAGGGTTTAGTTCGGAATACTTTAATTTACAAATGTATTAAATTTTTATTTAAATTTTGATTTCTACAGCCACAGAAAAAGAATAGCTTTCTGACGGTTTTTATTTTTATTTTCATGAAAACGGCTTTTTAAATCGCAAATTGCCGAGTGAAAAGTTGTTCAGCGTAAAAATAGTTATTCGTGTTACCTGGGGCCAAAATGAAATTCTGTTTCCAGAGTTTGAAGAGACGAATCGCATAGTAGAATCCTGAACGCAGCGAGGGAATCTAAAGTAGAATCCTAAGCGTAGCGAAGAATTAAAAATACGCCACCCGAGAGCAAAATACTTGGCCCCGAGTCACACACATTTTTCACCACAGCTGTGAGAAAAAATACGAGTACCTTCACATACCTTCTGATATTGGTTTGAAAGTAAAAATAAAACTAAAGAAACGAATGTGCTGTAGACCACATGACTGATTTCGGTCGAACTCAGCCGCACTCAGTTAAATTCAGCCGAACTCAGTCGAAATACGTCAAAAGAGGTCGAAACTCCCTTTCGAAAACTTCTATATAATTATGTATAATTGAACCTTCCCAAGTCAAGCGTGCGTAAATTTAAAGTTTGACAATTCGTGAAAGAAATATTATCGTATGAGGGACTGAGATAGTATTACTTTGGATAGTTTTTAAGTATATTGTTTAAAATTTATTGAGAATTTACTGCTAGCTATGCATATACCTTTTTACTCTCAACCATCAAGCGAGCGACTCCAACCTTACAAATCTGTCAGAAGCAAAAATACGGACCTTTCAGAAAGGAGAAACAGAAAAACCCCATAGGGACAAAACTTTATTTTACCCTCGCTATCCCCCTCTGCCAATTAAACTTTTTCGAACAGGTGTGATGAAAAATACCATAGTCTCCAACTGTATCTCGAAAATGTAGGATGTTGTGATATTTTGCGCTACGTTGACCGAGCTATAAGCGATTTGCAAATAATAGTGGAGCCAGACATAGCTTCATGTGAATGATCATTTATATATGCTATACAATTTTTTTTTGTAGAAACAAACATATACACATATATATGTGCCCATAATTATGAAAGTGGTCTAAGTCAAAATTAAAAAAAAAAATGAATTTATCACTTATTTCTCACGACATGATATTAAACTAAATTTATTCAATGTAATTTTTACGATATCGTCAAAAATGAACCTTTAGATAGTAGTTGTAATTACAATGTTATACGGAATTAATTTAGTGTTCATTATGAAAGTGGTCTAAGTCAACGATTTAAAGAAACTAAATAAACATAACTTGAAAATTGCGCTTTTTCGCTCTCAATATTCAACCAGCGACCACCTACAAATCGTTAACTAAATCCTCGAGAAGGCCCAAGATTTTCAAATACCATTACACATCGCATTTGTAGATTATACAAAGGCATTTGACAGTGTTCACCAAAACGCAATTTGGACAGCCTTCGAAAATCTAAAGATTAACCCAGCATACATTAAAATATTCCAATCCATTTACAATAACAGTACTGCTAACATTAAACCCCATATTTCAGGTCCCACATTCCCAATCAATCGTGGCGTAAAGCAATTCGAGCCAAAACTTTTTACTGTTTTTACCTAAGCTTTTTACTGTTGTTTTACATGAAGTATTTTTAAAAGTAGATAACGCATCCACTGCTTCTGAGCTCCAGCTAATGCTCCAAGACCTAAGCACAGCTAGCCCTGAGGCAGGACTCTCGATGAATAGAAGCAAAACTCAAATAATGACTAATGGCACAAAACATAGGGTCGAAGTCGATGGGCGGCTTATACACTATGTGGATATCCTGTATCTCTGAAACGTAAACTCGTTGACATGTGTATTCTGCCTGTCCTAACCTATGGTGCACAAACTTGGTCAAGAACAGAGAAGCAGAAGTCTAGACTCAAGGTTTGCTAATGAGCTGTATGGTATGGAACGCAGCATGATAAAGAGTTAATAGAACTGATAGTGTTCGGAATGCCACCCGGCAGGCCGAGGAAAAGGCGGCGCGACGATTTGGATACCTTTGCGGGGAAGTTATGGATGAGATTGGCCCCAGGAAAGAAAAATGTGGATCAAGAAGGGGGAGACCTTTGCCAGGCAGTGGGACACAACAGGCTAATAAAAAAAATAATAATAAAAAAAAAACTTTAAAATACCGAGTGGACCTCTTTGTTACATTTCTGAATACCAAGTTTTGGATTCCACCTAAAAGAGGAAGACTACAAATATATAAAAATATTCAATTATTTCCATTATACAATACTACTAGACCAGTAACGGAAGAAAAACAACAATCTTATGTGTACTACCATACATCCCTCCAGTTTTTCAGGAACCTTTTTAAAATCTTAAACACTCGAAATTATGATAAAAATAGATTACTTTTTAAAAATAATTAATAAATGTTTATAAATTATTTCGTTAAAGTTGTTATTTCAAGTAAAAATCACAATTTTTTATTACTTTAAGTCAATTATAGGACATTCAGTTAATTATGAAAATGGTCTAAGTAAATTCAAGCTTTAAAAACAACATTTTCCAATGGAATTCACATAAAATTTTATACCTATAATAAATCTCCATTAATCAAGATTAATAAAATCATAAATTAAAATGTCGTATAATGTAAAATATTTTTTAATTGATTCAAATGTGATTCATTAAATATCTCGAAACAAGAAATACATGACTTAGACCACTTTCATAATTATGGGCACATATAATACACTCAGACTCGAGGCGGGAATCGAAATCACGACCCCCGGAGTGGAAGGAAGGGACCACTACCCACTGCGCCAACGGGCCAGTCAATGGTAATGTAGTGTGTATGGGGACTGCGTAGCTGCGCAAAATTTTGTAGTACTTTGTAGTCTTCAAGGTCAAAAATTTATACTTTGAGCTACATATGTCTGGCTCCGGTAGAACATATATGTGACAAGTATCTTTGACAGTGAATATATTTCAATAGAAATATTATTCAAACTTATTTACAATTCAATTTTGCTGATCAGGGACACTTTTTGCATAAGTGCGCCGTGGAAAAACTGTATCACAATATAGGGGGGGTCACTGCTACACAAAAGAATTACGTCGTCAAGATAAATCGCCACAAAGACCACAGCAGCAGGATTTACATTCTAAACAATACCAACAAAATGTGTACATATTTTACGCAAAAAAAATATCGTCTGCGTTCCCTCGAGCACGAATTAATATGAAAGTAATGAAACCTGTTAATGGCTGTTGGCGGACAAAGACCTCCGCTCTCAGGAAAGGATTGGGACCAGAGATTATTACATTGTCACTTTGCGGCTTTGTTTGATTACAATTATCTCTTGCTATATACAAATGCCATACATTTGAGTATATTATATTTCCTGAATAGTAGACCATCGATCTAGTAGGAACGCAACATCGATCAATGTGGAAATTTTTGAGAGATACAAGTGAATGTTATTTTGGGGATAAAGGGGGAAGCCTTTTATTACTTATAAATTATACTTGTAAATATACATTATATAAATTCACAAATAAAAAAATATTTGTGCAAAACTGAAACCCCAATTCATTCACCATCACCGCCATCAAAGCACCATTTATTTACAATTTGTTCGTAAAGTTCAAAAATATATTAAAGTACCCAGAAATACATTAGGAGGAGCAAGTTGAATCAATATTAGTTACTCGACCATCTCGAAAGCACTGGGTCATCCAATTTAGTTGTATCCTCCAACTCCGATTTAATCATCCGAAACTCGGAATCGGAATGCACGGAAAGAACGGAGAGGAAGGAATAAAAGTATATTTTTGAAAAACGTATACGATCTAAGTAATTATTTATCCAGGGAAGGAAGTTTTATATTGTCAAAAAATGATTTTACTAAAACGGCCGACCCTTATTAAAATGGGAAAAGGCGAGGCAAAGAGAGAGATGATTTACTAAAACGGGCGCTTCAAAAATATCTAGATTTCAGAAGTAGAAAAGTACTTTTAATTAAGTGTGGCCATTGACGACATTAATGATGGAATTTCGAACAAAGATTGTTTATATACAGTTCAGTTATTTATATAAAAGGATCTAAAATTCTTACAGAATTGGAATATCTCTGATGTTAAATCAAAAGCCAAAACTTTGTATTCTTTTTAATTTGGTCTGCTATAACAAGTTCCTTTTAAATTAAAAACTAAATAAAATGGTACCGGACAAATCAAAATATATTTTAAAATAACTCAGGTTACAGTTCTGAGAACGTGTTAATTTTCGAACTGCTAAATGTTATTGTATACATGTTTTGGTTGAACGTATTTGCAACAGAATTCTCGGTATTGCAAGGTAAGATTTGCCTAGGGCAACGGAGCCGTAGGGATTGATAAACTATTATTTCCCATTCTTCCATTTTGATAAATTTTGGTATAGAGATAGACTGGACCTCGGGGACGAACATAGGCTTATCTGCAATGACGCCTTCGTACAAGTTAAATATGCTAATTATTTTAGCACAAACTACGAGGTAGCAACAATGTAAAATCAATTCGTTGACACAACTAACATTTAATGTTCAAAAACCCAACACACCCCCTTCTTAGACAAACAAGTAATACAACAAGTAGAATAGAATATTACAATACAAAGTTAGACCTAATAATTACCATTTACCACTAAAATACATGCACGTTTTGGACGTGTAATATATTAAGGACGATATAATTATTCTGTTGATCGTCTTTTTGTTCGTTTCATAGAAAAATTGACATGTAATGATTTTCTTCCAAGTACTGTGAGCAAGATAAGTATGTCGATATCTTCACCTACAACAATAACTGAGTCAAACAATTGAGATGCAGCAAGAGCGGAGGGAAGTTTTGAAAAGTACAAGGAAATTAGTTTTGTTTACTTCATCGTCAATAAATTTATCTAGTCATTTTATGGATTTGATTTTTGAATTTTAGAGATATTGATTTTATGGATGTAAATTTTCATGGATTTTCACTTAAGACTTTTTTTTGGTTCTATAACTAGAATATACTTGACAAAAGTTAAGAAAATCTTATTTGCAAAAAATGTCAACTTTTTTTTTATGTGCAGTTCATCGTCATAAACCATAAATACTGTTTGAAAACTTTTTTCTAAAATAGCGGCCGTGGGACAATGGTTGCACAGCCCCACAAACTTGGATTTAATTTTAAACTGAAGTCAGTGTAGAGTTGTCTCCTGATAACTAAAAAAAATTGCGTCCTCTGACAAATGTACGCTAATCTCAAAAAAAATGGAAACAACATAATATTTCAATGGACAAATTATCTGTTGCAGTTTTTTCGAATTTTAACACTAAGGGGTCAGAAGTAGGGGTTGAAACTTTGTACGTAGAGTTATCTAGAAGTCCTTTATTTTTCAATTTGGACACAAAACATTATATTTGGACTATTAATAAAAAGCAAGTAAACATCGGTTTCAGCGTTTGTCCAAATTCTACCCCTAAAGGGTGAAATAGGGGTTGACAGTTTGCAGGTAGGGTTATCTAGAAGTCCTTTATTTGTGTTTCTAGTAAGAGGACACATTATTATTTGACTCTTAATTACTTAAGTTTAAGTAAATACCTATTTCGGCGTTTGTGGAAGTTCTATCCCTGAGGAGGTGAAATAAGTGTTAACAGAATGTACGTAGTTATCTGGAAATCCTTGACCTGCATAAGTCACCTATACGAGACCTCGGAAACCGTTTAACGGACAACCATAAAATTTGGCAGGAGGAAGTTTATAGTTAAGGACGGATTTCGCAACAGGGCCGGATTAAGGAGGTCTAACGGCTCTCGCAAGTTTATAGAAAAGTACTTTTTCTATAAATAGTAGTTACAGTACGTTAAAAGAAATAAAACTATACTAATATTTTAAAACAGCCTACACCGCGCACCAAAGCATTTTTTGTAGATTTCTGAAGTATCTGAAGAGTTTTCTGTGTTTACAACACAGTAATAATCTATACTAATATATAGAGCTGAAAAGTTTGTTTGTTTGCTTGAACGCGCTAATCTTAGGAATTACTGGACCGATTTGAAAAATTCTTTCAGTGTTAGATAGCCCATTTATCGAGGAAAACTATATAGCCTAAACTCTAAAAAAAATCGATTCAATCTTAGGATTGAATCAATTTTTTTTTTTACCTAATTTTACGAGTACGAAGTTGCGAGCACGGCTAGTTAAGTACAAACTTAAAATTTAGCAGAGAGGTAGTTAGTAGAACGAATGTTGCTACAGGATCAGATAAAGGTACTTTAAGTTTTATCTTATATACGGTACATACAACAAACAATCTTAGACATTTTGTCTGTTCTATGTTAAGGGTATTCTTCGAAACGGCAGAAAAAATTTTGAATAAACATTCAGACAGATAGCTAATTTTATAAAAAATAACATAGGCTATCTTATTTAAGGTACAAGAACGCAATAAACACTGAATGTATTAAAAATTCGCTTAATTTTACGCGGGTAAAGTCGCGGGTAACACCTATACACTCTTCATTTAGTCTTGATACAAAAGGTAAACAAATATACCAGTGTTTCCCAAAGTTTAGTTTAAGTTCGAGACTCATTTCGAGACTGTTTGGTAACATTAAAACAAAACAAATACACAAAAAACCTTAACACTACATTTAAAAAAAAAAATTAACCAGGAGTTGACAAGATATAACAAAAATATTAAAGAACCTGCGCACTCGGATTGACTAGCTGACAGAGAATACAAAGTTTAAGCACCTTAGCAATTTTAGGTTTTTTTTTAAGGCAATGTTTTCATCAGGTTATTTAAAATATTCGTACAAATGAATACATGGTTTTAAGAAAATTAAAATTCCAATTAATATATTAAATAATTGCATTTTTATTTACTGTAATCATTAGAATATTTGTAAATTTTATAATTTTTCCGGCACATTAATTTTTTGACTAACTTCACGATGGTGACAATAAAATATAACCTTTTTATTGTTTGTTTACCTATTGTCTCAAGAGGAAATGAATAGGATATAGTAATACATATTGGCGATTCCCTCAAACCCAGTAGTAGCATTCGTTGCTCTATAAAACAATTGAATCGAAAACACTATGTAATATAATGTGTCGCCGAATGTGGCTGGTCTTATTATCAACAATTCCAAAACTCGCTCTCAGAGTTTCAGGAATCCAAAACATCGGAAAAAACTAGGGATCCGTTTGACATCACCGTATTGCGCTTTCGCTTCTGAAATTTCCATTCGTGTTAACTTATTTTTACAGCACCTCTGTAAAATACGTACGCGAATAATTTTCGCGTACCGAATGTAATAGAAATAAAGTAAAGAAGAATATTACACTAGGTTCAGGAAATTATATTAACGGCTTATATTTTTGGATCTTTCTAAAGTCTAAATTTCTAGTCTAATATTAACGGTGCCGATATCTATGACGACAGCGACTAATTGGAAGGTAGGTAATCGTCAGTTAAACATTTAGACAACTCTATTTGCGTCTACTATGAATATTTTACTTTTCTTTTCCTCAGGCATCACCCCTGACTGAAGATCAACTACAATTCAGAGCTCGGCAACCTTTTGGCAGGCAAGGGCCACATCGTTAAAAAAATGAGTTGCAAGGCGGGCCACATTATTAAGAAAGTACATGTTGGCAGAACCGCACTTGCTAAATTTGGTGTGCAGTTATCAATTTATATTGAATATATTATAAGCGATATTAAAAATGCAGAATTGTTATATAGCCGACCAAGAAAGTGCTTTACCATTTTGGATGACAGTTTCTAGTTAAAAAAAATTTGCTAAGGGTTATTGTTATTTTTGAAATAAAACATAACAAGCAAAAATAAGCCTTTTGCGGATATCAGGCCGCTTATTAAAAAAAAAAATTTGAATTTTGAAATAAGTCTGAACGTAATTTGAGACATTCGGCCGTTACCTTAGCAACAGGACTAATATAAAATTCACAATGTGATCTCTTGTACATAAATATGTGGAAGGAAGAAACGTGCTTTATTTACTTCCCCACACTTTTCTAATGGCTGTGCAAACGACATTCGACCTTAGGCGTGGCAAACCAACTTCTTGGTCGACTATACATCACAATAAAAAAAAGTATACGCACGTGTAATGCAATTCTTGGCTATTTATATGAATTAGATTGCCATTTAAAGAATAGTCAACGGCCGCAAAGAAAGGGGTCGCGGGCCACTTGCAGCCCCGCGGGACACGCGTTGCCGACCGCTGAGCTACATCAATCGAACATCGAAGCGTCGACTGCTAAAAGAAACTTATAATTTCTAACATGAACAGTCTCAAAATAGATGTATTTGTGGTTTAAAGATTTTTTTTTTGTTAAAAAAAAAAACGAAAAATTAATATTTTTCAACAGATTTTTTTTAATTTTTATTCATTATTTTCATTATTCGGATATATTAGTAATTACTGTGGTTTATTGTAAGACCGCTACATTAGGTATATGGTATGATAAATAAGATACGTATGTCTTCGACTGAAAATTAGAAAGATTCCTAGAGAAAACAGCGTTGACTTTGAACTATACATTAGACACTGTATAGCGAGAACATACAGAGTACTTCTGTTCGCCTGGCCCCATCACACTTTTCGTAACGCTCTCGTCACGCATTCACCAACTTACTCCCTAAATCAAGCGTGCATAAAGAAGTATTACTTCAAAATATTTGCTACTATAGAGTACAGTAAAACCTTTCGGGTAATCTGGCGCTATATTCAAAACTTCGGATTCAATAATCGGATTTTCGTGGTAGGACCTCTCATTCGGTGCAATAACGTCTAAAAAAAGTAGACATTCAAATATGCTCTTTACAACGCATGATTCACAGTACAAAATTAGTAATACAATTTTAGGTCTATTTTGTATTGACGAGGTGAGCCTCCTCTTGAAATAAAACAAAAAATAATATGCGACATAAAGGGAGAACTGGCGTATGGCTTTCCAATTTTTTTATTCCTACACACGAGTATGGCATCATGCTACAAAACATCAAAGTCAGATATATTAAAATTGCGAGTCGGACACGAAATTCGTAGCATGGATTAAAAATTGCTCTTCATATTTTATTTTACCTACATGTTGATTACTAATTATGTTTTTAAAACGTGTCCGTATTCAAAATGAGGGTTGCATTTGTATTAATCAATGGGCTATTTCGTTGTCATTATGGTTAATCTTTGTGCCATTTGTTAGGACATATGTTTTAATTTTTATGCAAGGCGACTGGTGAGATACTTAGAATACTTAATGAGAGTACTCAGTACTCCATTCTCGTTATAATTATGTAATAAAAGAAGGTACTTCATTTTCATCAAATTTCCTTAAAATTGAACGAAGTGTGGCCTTACGTTGTGTAATTAATTTGCTGTTCGAAAAAGTTAACTCGTAAATGCATTTCCCACCGTAAAGAATCTGTTCAGTTATAAAAAAGATTTCATGACGGCTGTCTGTCGAAATTAAACGCGTTATCAATAAATAATAGATAGAAATATAAATCAGTTAATTTTGATTTATGTTTGGGTATACTTATTAAACAAATTAATTATTTGAATGAGTGAAATAGATTCCTTGGTACTTTTGCCTATTTAAGTCCAGTTGGCTAGGACTTAAGTATGAAGGGAAAACGGATCATCATCGTGCATCCACGATAATTAAGTCCATGCGTTTCGTACATAAATTAGACAACTTTCACTTAATCTCAGGTAGTAGTTAATTGATATTTACATTGAATGTTAATTTTTTTCGTCATATATGATCATGAAGTATCAGGTCCGCGAGTATTTTAAGTGTCTTACCAGTCAACCTTTATATATGTAGTAATGAGCTAAATACATAAATATGTACCCATTAAGCGGATATTTTCGTCGTATATTTTGTGAACTGTATTTATATTATTAATCTACAAATTATATACACGTAACTTTATCCTAATAAAGTATATGCTTGGACGTTTGCAATCGACCAGGGGAGCAGGAGACCGAAAAGATGAAAGAGTAAAGACACTACTGCAGATAATCCTGTCTACCAATGTATCGTATACATGGTATACTTCCGCGCTGCACACGTACCTTATAGGGCTGAACAACAGATATGGCCCTAACGAGGGATTTTCGCCCTCTTTACTGGCAGTTACTTTTTTCGTTCAAAACGTGCCCATAAGCATAAAATATGCAATTTTATTTATGACAACAACGCTAACAACTGATAAACATATTAAAACTAAGATAAATTGAATACTGTAGTAATTAGATGTAATATATTAGTCATCTTAAAGTGAAAATTCAATAATTCGTTACAACAATTCAAAACAAGAGTTGTCAAAAATTCGTTTGGAGCCAAGTTTGGTTATCAAAATTTTACCTACTCGAATAATATCTCTGTACCTTTTTATCAGAGGGAACAGGTCAGTGATATGGTTTAATCTAATGATATCACCGGATATGCACTCGTTTGTGCACGTCTGGAATCTATACAAATAGATAATAAATTCGATATATTACGTTTTTA
>JANCMC010042934.1:0-14623 GCA_024363005.1 Charaxes varanes | reverse complement strand
GAAATTATTTTTTTACCAACCAAGTGTATACAATATTGGTAGATAGCTAATATTACAAGGAAGAACATTGGCTGATACTGCAAGGAATAATATAGGCTGATGTGACAAGGAATAACATAGGCTAATATTACAAGAACCATACTACTTTATGTTTAGCAAAATAATTAGAGTTCCTAACAAAAAAAAACACAAGACCACAAATTATTGAATCCAACCCTGGAAAAGTTGCGGGTAGTTCTAAATTTTGGTAAAATACAAAATAAAAATATGAAAAATTTGCCAAAAATCTCTATTTCCTACAAGATTATATATAAGTTATAACATGAAATTTATTTTTCTGTGGCATGACATCTGCCAAGGGCCACAAGTTTATCCTATAATCCTTTCTAGCATTGACAAGGTAAAATATTAAAATGAACATTTAGAATAGCTATTTAAATTATTCAATTCAAAATATCTTTTGCCCTTCATACATAAGGTATCTCAACCTTAGTATGTAGTTTTAGGCTGTAATTAGTTATTGTTTCCGAGTAGAATATAGGGACAATTATTACTTTTGAATTGGTTAGGTTTAGTATACGTGATTACAAGAATGTAGTCGGCATTGCAAGTTCGCCTAGATTTAAGTCGTCGGGCCGTAGTATAGATATAGCTAACATTTATATGTTTACTGTGAATGTCGACGAACTGTTACGTACGTACTCGCCTATGTCTACTTTTAATCAATATATTTTGCTAACACTAAGATATTGACGATAAATACGTTTAGGGTGTGTTAATGAGCATGTTACTATATTTGTAAAGTCTTCGCTCACGGTCTAACTCATCCTTTATCGATTAATGTCTTATAACATTTTAACGAAATAATGCGAGAAATTATATGCCATATAAAATAAGATGCCAACAACTTTAAAGGACTATGAAAAGGTTAAATAAAAATAATGTGGCTTGAGACCGGGCGGCATGAATTCGCCGAAGCAAACGGGGAAAGCGGGATAACAAGTAGGGGACTTCGAACGCGTTACATACCTTTCGTCGAAGGTAGGAGAGGTCTCTCCCGAAGCCTCCTGGGATACGTCTCCGTCCATATCCGAAGATTTAAGTAAGCTGTTCTCAATAGTAAGTACAAGCTAGATTGTCTAGCAATTACACTGCACACGCCGGCGTATGCAACTGTCAGTGCGCGAAGATAGGCGTCAAAGACGGCATACAAGCGTGCACTCTCAACGCAGACTGTTCGCCTTCGCCGATACTAGTACCGTGGCTGCTAGCGTGCTGCGGGCGGGACGTGCGGGTGGCGATGGCGGAGCGCGGGCAACGTGAGAATGCGGCGCCCCGACGCCCGCGCGTCCCTAGGCAACGCTAAAGTCGCACGTGGGCCGCGTCACAGCATAGCTATGCTAGCAAGCTCACTTCCCTTTTATTCGAGCTGATTTTCTTTGTCATTATATTCATTGAGCAGCTTTACTTATTAACGGCAAACTTTTACTTACTCTTCAATAAAATTGAAAAAGAAAAAATGGCTAAAACGTTGAATTTAAAGAAAAATTATGCTTATTTACGGAAGTACTTTAAACGAACTACTAGTACTTTGAACGGTTTTATAGATAAAATCCTTATGATATCACAATATTTTTTAAATTGTTAAACGCAATAAAAAAATGGTTTCAAATTTTTTTTTCTAGATTTGCAAAATGTGCTTATCAAACAATACAAATTGATCATGAAAAAAAAAACAAACTCACAAATCGTAAACGTATTGGGTCTTAGTCTATTCAGAAATTATTAAAATTAATTTTGCAAGAGCAAAAGAAAAATCCGCGTACGTTTGATCAACTGCCAGAGTTACTCTTACACTGTGTCTATCGTGCCTGGACCACGGATCGCATACATATGACGCAAGCTCGTGTAACCACCTCCTTAGTTCATTATTGAACACCGCTACTTTAAATCTGGGGTACAATTTTACTACCAGATAGCGAGACTGACTGGCCGCAAAAGTAATAGATAAGGCTGGTATATCTAGAAATACTACATCGTTATATTGATTAACAAAAATGTTATTTTTTTTTGTGTGGAAAGTTTAATCAGAGTCATTTTTTTAGAGCTTGACCACTTAATATCAAGTAGTAATAATAGCCCATCAATCTTGACTATTAGTAAGTCACGCAGTAGGTATATCCATTCAATCCTTTACTAAGCGTCTATACTGTATATACTAAAGTATTCGTCGGCGGAATGGCTTCGTATTTAGGGCTACGACCGAAGCCAATTTTGAGCATTTTGTTACCGAATTTGAGGACACCGAGAATCATTCCCCTATTTTTTCATACTCTATATTATGGATGCTTGATAGCTGTGAGTTACTTCACTCACCGGTATTATACTTTTTTGGTCCTATTAGAAATTACAGTTTGTCTCTTTTAACTTCATTCTGCCATAAGTTCAATGGTGAATTAAACGAAACGGAATTTATTTTTCTTGCTCGGGAACAGCGAACATTGTATTATAAATTTTATTTTGTTAATGTAATCTATACATTTAAAACTGAATCCCTATTTTCTATCCTTGGTCACGGCATAACGCACGAACGGCTGGACCGATTACGTAAATCCTTTTTTGTTGCGTTTCTTATTATCAGGAGAAGATTCTTACGAAAGACAGTTGCGCGGTTGATTGGAAAATTTAAGAATACTTAACTACTGTAATAAATTATTTCTAATGGAACCTTAGCGCTTTTAACAAATTAAATTATTTTAATGGGAACGGATACGGAAAGAGGAATGGGAATAATATTTTAGGATAATAGAATGTCACCCAATCCAACGTTCGGGCAGGACAACGTCTGCTGGGCTCGCCAGTCTATATTTAAAATTGATTTAATATTAAAAAAAAGTTTCAGTTTAACTTAAGAATACAGTGAGAAAGCTAGTTCTCTTTCTTACGGTCCTTACAGCTCATAACACGAAAGCCCGTCATTGTTGCAGGTTGGAAAATACCGCATTTCCATGTCTATCAGTTTTGCTTCGTTCTTGTTTTTTATTCCTTGTCAATGTACCCATAATGACAAATTGTACCCATGAAAAAGGCTGAGCGACCACGGCCGAAACACTTATCAACAATTCTGGTGATGAATGATGATGATGAAAATTTTTTTCAGTTGATACGTAAGTGTGCCTAACTCTACCGTGTCCAATTATTATTTTTCTTATTGAAAAAGGTAGGTAAAATAGGTAATTGTATTTAGCTATCGATGTAGTAGTTAATAATTTATGTAGATCATAAACGAGGTCACCAGCAGGAGGGGTTAGGAGGATGGGCGTGGTAACAGCTAGGGCACCTGACTGCGTTACGGGGAATCGGATCCTTGCTTACTTAGCGCTCAACGTCTGCAATCCAGCCTCTGTTTATTTTAACGACAATCAAGTAACCTGATATGTAGGGCTTGCTCCGATAGCCAACTTGATTTATGAATAGTATGATTTTATAATGAACATACCAGTACTCGTAACTCCGTCCGTGTTTTTCATAATAAATAACAATATCTTTTCGGTGACGGGCATAACGTTAGATTTGGAATAAGCTTTACTACACAATAAGCAAGACAATGTACGAAAACTGTATCCCCAATTAAAAATAAGTGAAGTAAGTTTTCAGCAAAGAAATGTTGCAGAGATTTAAATTATTACACTTAATATAATCACATGTAATAAATCGTATTCCGAAAGAACTCTAACTCAGTTTCTAAAAGACTTCTCGTTTACGTTTCGCGTTTATTACAAGAAATTCGCCAATATTCTACCATTTTGATGACATAAAGAGAAAACTACAAAAATGACTAACTTTTGCTTGTTAAAAATTACTTTTCTCAAACATGCGAGGAAATAATGACATTACATTTGAAAAGAGAATACCTTTGCAAAGTTTGCCATTTACGGATGCTAAAATTTAAGGAAAAAAAACGCGCCTGCAAAGTTGTATGAAATTTTACAATGGTGCCCTTTTCAAATTTCGAAATTGAAACGCGCTTGCAGTGTTTGTCAGTGAATTTCATTTAAAATTCGAACACGAGACAACTTATCTACAAAAAAATGATTCAGAAAATGCCGGCACTATTTCACTTTTTTTATAGCCTCGAGATAAAATAAAACAATAATAGTAAATATGAGCCCGTTCCTTTTACTATTATTTTTTAAACCTTTTGGGTTGTAATGCTGTGTTACCTTTGCCTTATGAAAATATAACTTTTAATATTACTTAAATTATATTTTTTCTCTAGAAATTTGATTTATTTCTTTGCATTTTTTTGAGAAAAGAACTCAAACTCTACTCGTCTGGCAATTAGTCGTTTTCTGCAACCTCGGCAACAATGTGCTATTACCACATACCGTAAGTCTAGTAAGCAGATAGGTTAATCAGACCAGCATATCACAAGTTAATCAGACATTTTAATCCTTCACGATTATGTTCTCTAGAATTATTCCTAAGGAAAATTATTTAAGTGTCTGAGTCTTAAATAATTATAGTCACAAGTTAAACATTTACAGTTTGGTATTAATTTTGTTTCAGAAACTAGAGCGCTATATTTAAACATCCACTTGTTGAATCTCTAGTATTCCGACAGAGTTTATTTTAAGCAAATCTAACATTGCCCGGTGCAAAGTTAGATCGCTAAAAGTTATTTAATTTTGTCCTTCATAAACAGTAATAAATAACACGGTAGAGAGCTAGCGGTAAATTCAGTAATAGCCGCTGCACACTTTTCTATATATCGTTGCGAAAAACTTTCAGTTTAAACTGCGCAGTTTTATAGATAAGTGTGTATGAAAAATCGTTGTCGATTAAACTGTAGTTTTTCGGCAACGATTAAACAGCACAGCTTTTTCGCAATGATTTATTGATACGTGTGTAGCGGCTATTAGTTAGGTTTATAAATTAAGTAAAGATGGGTATGGTACGTCCTGAAGGACAAAAACCCAAAGTTTAAGCATACGTCAGGTTAGGATGAAGTCAAAAATGTGTCTTATTTATTTCTAGCTAGATTACGGCTGTGAACTTTTAATTTCAATACATTTTAGGCTTTTACAATTTTATTAACAACTACCGGACCCGGCGGACGTTGTCTTGCTCGATAAACGGTCAGAAAAAATGTCTGTATACAAATGCCACCTCTTGGAAGTGTTCCGTACATGCTACAAACTCTGCTAACTACTATACTAAAAGATTTAGTATTTTTTAAATATTCTTTTGAGCTTTTCGTTTTTTTTTTCTTAAATTTCTTTTAAATTCTATTATAACACATGTTTGGATGACCTTTGAAATGTTTGGTTTAAGTTGTGAAATGCTTTAATTAATACAAAAATAAAAAGTTACTTTTAGCAGTTTTTTTACAAAAATAAAAATTAGCAATAAGAATTTAAATAGTCTGAATTATTTAATTAATAGTTGTATATTTACTCCTTTGGCCCTAATGACCTCTTGCTATCCATTTGAAAGCGCGTCCATTATGCCTTGGATTTCGTTTTGGGGCATGTTCTCCCGCTCCTCAATAATAGCAAATTTCAAGCTCATAGATGGTCATAGGAGCTCGTAAACGACTCCGAATTTATCTCTTAAGATTGTCCCAAACATGCTCTATTGCGTTCTGGTCAGGACTCCGAGGTGGCCATTGTAATCGCTGATTATTGATTACGTCCAAGTAATCGGTGAGAATTCTCGCGATGTTTTCTCGAGCGCTGTCGTGCTTTAGAACAAAATTATTGCCAATAAATGGCGCAAATAGTATCTATCAGCAGTGATGCCGCCTCTATCGAAAATGAACAACTCTTGTAATTGTGTAGCTGTAACAAATGCCAGCCTTCTTAGTATTGTAGAGCCTCCCACATATAGCCCACTGTTTCAACCATTGCACATTCAGTAAACCTTTCACCACGGCGTCTATACACGAGTTGACGCCCATTTCGTTCTCGCAAGCGATCCTTGATTTATCAGAGAAGAGAACTGCATTCCATTGTTTTTAAGTGAAATTTAAATGTTCTCGAGTAAATGTTACGTCGATGTAAGGTAAGTTCTAGTACTCGAGCTGGTCCGATCCGATCCGATTGTAATTGAATAAAAACTACAAAGTTAAGATAACGCAGGAATGGTTATTATAAAACCGTTAATTTTACTAAAATGAAATGTGTTTGTTCTGAGCAGACACAGAACTTGACTGGATATATTTTGAGTTACTTAGAGTAACCAGGAAGTTATACTCTAAATTCCAGACTTGCACTGTCGGAAACTAGGTCATATAAAAATTAAAAGGTATCTATATTACACCAATTACTAATTTTATTAAGAAAACAGCAGTTCGTAACCAATAAAATAACTAAATACAAGTTCCTATTACATTCACAAAGTTTTCAGAAGGGCGCCAATCAGAGCTCAAGGTTCCGCGCGGTCTCTTATGAACCACCTCAAAGTTTTATACTCGTATTTGATACATAAAAAGGGTATTCGCTTATTATTCTTCTGTACATATACCACGTGCCATATAAAGACATAGCGATCTTTTGTTAGATAACGAGCTTTATTGTTGTATATTTTTACGTACACGGGTGTAAAATATATGCAACTTGTGGGACCTTTTAACATCACCAAGATTATCTTGCGGAGGATGTTAATATTTGTACCCAATGAATACTGATATATCAGTGAATATTTGCATACACATTGTAGCAAATTCACGTGTATTATTGTTGCGTTTAAAATATTCAGTTAACTGACGCACCTAGAAAATATTGCGACCTACTTAAAGAAGATAATGCTACACGCGTTGTACTCTTACAATACAATATGGATCCGGATAAGTTTGTACGGACATTAAATAAATAGTAAGAACATAAAAAATGTTTTAAAATACGACGTTTTTTTTTAAATTTAAATTGGTTTTTATTGTAATTTTAATACGATACTATATTCTACCTGTATCTGAATTTTAATAACTTCCTGTACGTATTTATGATAAATTTTCTTTCTAAAATTTAAGCTAAACGGAATGTGATAGCGTTAAAGACAAACTTTCGCAGTTTTTATAATGTATTATAAAAATAATTTTATTGTTTGAAACATTTTTATTTTTGATAGTTACGATATTTAAGTCGCAAAATTCATCTATATAAAAATGCGAAATTTGATGTATTCCTCCACAAATTACTAGAAAAATTGATTTCTTTATAGTTTCAAATTTTGTCTGTCATCAATCCGACAGTTGAAACTACGTACCTATCTAAAATTTGTATCTTAGTTATTCGTCTAAAACAACGGTTTGGACGTAATTTAGCGTCTATGAATGCCATTGTTTGAAATTGGAATTAGTTCGGCGAGCGTCAGCGTACAGTCTAATATTTTAAAATAATAAGTTCACTACACACCCGAATTCAATGCGTCGTAGCTTCACTGATTGTACAATGTACACCATATGGTAGGCAACCCAAGAGGGGATTTTACGCAATACTCGAGCTCGTCAGACTATATAGGGAAAATCCTCGCACTCTATAATGTACCCCCCACCAAATATGAACTCTTAATATAGGGAGGGTTCGTTATTGGACCTTTATAGGACCCTTAGAAAACACGGGCGCATCAGATTAAGATAAGGTAAGTTAATTACATGGACACATAACATTTCAATAATCTGACGAATTAAGCGTGACAAAGGAAAATGGGAGTCACAACGGTGTAAAAAAAACTCACCACACACCCCGCTCTAGGCGTTACTGACAACATGACGTTACCTTAACCGTTTTTTTTTGTTTCTGCCCCTAATCTACGAAATGCATTAGATCCCCTACAAATTTAGTATCGCTACCTCTCTACTATTAGTCAAAATATTTGGCGTGGCTGATTTGTTACTACAAGAACTATTGTATAACTAAAAGTAATGAATAGTGCATAATATTGGGCTTCAATACTAAAGATCATCATTATGTTGCTTACATATGACATCTTTAGTATTGAAGTAGGTTAACATAACTTGCAAGGATTTTCCTTTTTACCTTAAAACTGAAATAACCTATTGTGGACGTTGTACGAGATTACTTAAATTTGTACAGTGGATGGAGAGCAGCAACACATGCATATACATATAGAATTGAGCTCATCAGATTAGTAATCCTTTTACCAATGAAGTTAAACATCGAAAACCGATGTTTAACCACTTTAAATTAATTTCACGACAGTAATCCATATAGCAAGACCTAAATATTTATTGATTTACATCACACAAAGTATAGTTTAAGCAAATGTCACGAGCGTTTGCGAGTATATTAATGTATACGTATTTTCAAATTGTTTGATATGTATCGCAGGCAATTTCAAAATATGAATACGTTTACCGAGCCACCAATATTTTAGATTCAAATCGCATTCGGCGCGGCTCACACTTACTGACTACAAAGGATATACCGGCGCACACAATAGATTCTGTTCACAATAAATCGATCAAGATTCATAATAGAGCGTTTTGCTGATAGGTATAGAAGTATATGAAAAAGAAAACATTTTGAATGTAGCGTCGAAACCTACACGTTTTTCGGATTTTAGAAGGAAAACATCAACGAAAAAACAGGATGGAGGGATGGCAGCTTACAGGACGTAAGCCCTAACGATGATCGATCCAAGTGAAGGCTAGCTTGAAATCCGGGGATCGCGAATGCGCTGCATCTGACCTAGGGCCGTAGCACACGGAAAGATTTAGTGAGAGGTTGGGATTGGACACATCTAAACGCTCAGCAGTGAACAAACGGCTAAAGAAGGGTATTATGGCTTCAGTAAATAGTCTTACACTACCTGTAATGTGATAATTTGTTAAGAAAAAGAATAATTTTTGCCACGTATAAAGATTGAATCTTATTTTGTTTAGATAGGAAAAATAGATCTAGCTTACATAAAAGTTGCCCACCCCTTATCCGCATGACACACTCGATTTAAGCAGCTTGAAAATGTGATCTTATATAATACCATACTTCACAATTTTCGTCACGTGTGAAGATTTTATGTTACTTTGTATAGATAAGTACATAATACATTTCGTTTACACAAAAGTTGATCTACTCTGTTGAACTCGATAAGCGGCCTGAAATATTGAAATAATATAATAGAGTTTAAGACACGTGTGCAGATTTCATCTTAATATTGTTCGGCGCATATTCGTAACCTTTACACGAGGCTAGGGAAATGTTTAAGATCATTCGGGATCTGTTACCTCAAATAACATTTTTGGCGAAATTCATATTAAGGCTTCGTACTTCTTCTTCGGCATCTTGAAGTACAACTGATGAGAGATTGGACATATTCGTATTCAATGATTTCTGCAGTTTGGTAAATACCAAACTGCAATACCAAGTATAAACATGCTTTCATGAGCTTAGCAAAGTAAAATTTGATTTTTCACATATCTGATACATTTACTGGAAAGTCATACTCATGTAGTTATTTATTTATTACAGATAAAACTAACAAACGAGATACTCGAACATCAGCGTCGCCCCTAAATGCCTTTTGAACCACAAGAGGTTTTAGTGTGTTCACGGCTTGACATATTTATTTATTCGAAGGGCACATGATTATACATACAACTTGCAAGAACGTGACGTGATATTAGGAATATCCCGTAAGAAGTCAATTTTAAAATTGACATCAAAAGTGTGTGAATATTCACACTTAGGTGGAATGGTACGTAAAATTGTAGTCGTCGTTCATAGACTATCATATTTCTTATCGCTTAATTAACACTATATGATTTTGACGACGAGTGGAGTAAAGATGTGGATAATTCATTATAAAGGGGCAACATTTTTAATGTTTCTCTGTTAATGGGGTTGGGGTAAGCATGAGGAGCGCGATTCCAACGCCCCCTTAATGTTGAGTGCTACTTACATATATTCCTCTTTTTAATTATTCATTTTCTTAGGAACTGTGCTAATGTTCACGAGAATAACTAATACATTATCTATGTATATTTTTTTTGGTTCAAACTGTTTCATTAAATTAATCAATAAGCCGATAAGTTGTAACTAACCATTAGTAAAAAACATTTTATTTTCAGAGCTTTTAAATATCTTTAATTTATATATTTCCGGGACAAAAAGTACACATACTATTTAACGACAAAGTAAACATTATACGTCGCAATAATATAATATATTATACAGAAATTATCAGAGGTAAAAATGATCAAAAACTATATACCTACTGGTTTTTTCATGGATTTATTTTACACGGACGTACGTACGGATATACCTATGTTTTAATGGAGTTGAAGCAGCTAAGTGGTACTGAGGTATACCACTTAACATCAAATAACGTTTCATACAAGGCCATAATTTTAACAGGAGTTCGAGGTGGCGCACTCAGCGCAATGCGTTTTAATTCCTCGATAAATTTCTACCTTTTAAGCTTGGTTATAAATAATTTTGCAATTAGTGGGTAGAATCATGCTAATTACTATTCGTAAGTTAAGTACTCCTTCGTCCGTGCAATTTTCGTAAATTGGTACCGAATGTTTTTGCTTCTCGTATTAATGTATAGATCCATTACTTGTATATTTTAAAGTTAACAAAGGAAAAGCTAACAACATTTGAACAGATAAATCGATATAATCATGCGCGGAGAAAATTTTAATATCTGTGGCTATATTGTCATAGTAAAATTCGCAAGACTAAATCTCAATAGCATTATTATATTCTTATTATAATAGGGGAATTATACGCATTTGATACATATCAGAAATAGAGGAGGCGCATAGCGAGCACATAAATGGAAGAGGAGGGGATGCACGCACTAATAGCAAAATAGTAAATGCCTAGGCCGTCTACGTACGACGTAATCGCCTCCCCGCCCAACTCACTCTCTCTACTACAACACCCCGGTTGCAACCGAGATTCAGTATATTACCAATAGCGCTAATACCCACGCGATGTACAAATGATTAAATCATATTAAAGAACTTAAGTTTATGTACGAATGTTATGAAAGAAATCCAAGTATTGTATTTATTTCACAAATGTTTATATTTAAGTTTATTAAGGTCATTTATTTTATTATTTATTACAGATACCCACAGTTTCTACAGAGTAATTAATTTATTTAATTAACTTTATTAGAACTAATACGCTTTATAACGATTTTCGACGGTTTATTTTTAAACAGATATTTGCTTGCAGATTTGGAAAATAATATTCGAACATTGGAGTAGCGGAATTTGAAAATATGGGGTGGAGTTCTATTACGATGTCTGCAAATAGATCGCAAATAGATAGATCTATCTAGTATCTAGATAGATCCGGTAGTTTTTCGACTTTTATTAAAAAATATATATATTTTAACCAATTAATATTGATTATTTACAACAAGTCCGGCGTCGTGTGTGCAGTAATAGCTAATCAGTCAAATATACCAATTCATTACTATTTAACATTTATAAAAGAACAATTTACTTGTTCTCGAGTATTCTCGTTACGAGTACTCTCAAGAACAGGTGAAAAGCGCCGCGGTCGCTCTACAGGTGCTTCATTGCTACACGCTTATAATCTTATAAGGTTGTAACAGGAGAAATTTGCCACAAATTGAAATCTAATGGAAGTTTCAAGCAGCGGGGAGGGTGTCGACGCCGTCACAGCAACGCGGGTAGGGGAAAGGAAGATGAGGGGAGCGAAGGGAAGAAGCAACGTGACTGCTCTCTAGGGTTGTTCTAGCGTTGGCTTGCCGTAGTCCAATTCGTAATCGGATATTGCTCAGTAATAGTATAATGTACTAGCTGTTTTCCGCTACTTCGTCTACATAAAATTAAATTTGTGAGAGGCATTAGACCTCCTTCATCTGGCTTTTCGAAAAATGCTTTCTTAGCTGATGCTTACTTACTTACTTAAAGTGAAATCTCGATAGCCCAGTGGGATTACTTTAGGAGAAAATGAATAGAGAAAAGAAGTAACACTCAGTCAACTGAGAGTTAATACGTATTCTTTTCTTACTTAGTCGAAATATGCAATGTAATATAATGTAGTATTACTTTAACGGAATTTAAGAAACTGTCTGCAATTCTCTATACAAAGTTATCTGTATCGTCGTTCAGGTATCATCTCCCGACGATAATATGTTTTCTGAATTAAAACAATATTAGTATAGCCTAGACAATTTTGAGAAATGTTCTTGTTTATAAGAATTTGAATTTATGTATTTTTTAAATGTGTATTTTAATTTTGTAGTTGTTTCTTTTGATTATATAAATTTTGTGTTTTATGTGTGTCCTCGCCCCTGAATTGAAATGATTTAATTAAAATTTTTATATATTTAACTAATGACATGCATTACGTTTACAGTTCTAGTACAATTTTTGTAGAGATGATTTTTTTAATTAGAATTTTTTAGTAGCAAGTTGAGTTAATAATATTGACAATATGATTGTGTCAACAAACAACAACAGTAATGTATATACTGTTGTTTATTAACGTAAACAATAGGACAGAAGTTAATTTATCTATTTAAATAACTGAAATGACTTGATTACAATAACGATTGAACGTATGGGAAGGGGAATGTTTCTTTCCCCACAAGACTTCCACGACTAACCATTATTTGTATTGTAACCATAATAACAGGGTTTTGGAGGTAGGTTTGATGCGCACATGTGGTTTTTATTATTACTTTATTTGTTTTTTCATCACTGGATATCCTTTAGTCACTTAATGATAGCTATCTGTTTAATTTTGCGGTCTAATTCGTAGGCTATCCGTAATCCGTATACGTGAGGTGTTTTTGTGAGACCCGGAAAAGAAAGCAATGTAAATAATCTTAAAGTCTATGAAAATTTATTATTGAGAAGGAGCATGTAGACATGACATTTTCTGTTATTAATAGATAGAATAGCTTTTTCATAAAACCAAAAGAAAATAGTAAATCGGAATTGTATGTTTGTAGTCAATTCCAATATATGTCACATCTCTATAGCTTGCAGTTCGTATCGATCGGGCCACGTGTTCGCGACTCCGGTCCCCGCCGCGAGCCCCCTGCACGCCCACCGCCTCATCTACACCCTGCGATGCTACTATGCCACGCTACTTTACTACGGCGACTACACCGTATAGTAAGCCCGATTCACGGGCTTTTAGGTCATTATCTGACTCACTTGTAGTAAATACTTCGTCATTATTACGTTTTATGTATCTACAATTTTCTGCCGCTGAGAAGCATTGTGCGTGATGAATTCGAACGTCCCCTTGTAGGAACTTTGCATTTCTATTGCCGGGGCATTTATAACAAGACAAAAACTTGTCACGGCCGGTTCCCCTCGCGAAATAAACGTGAGAGCATTAGATTTATCGGCGTGTAAAAAGTCGATAGGTGGCCACGAAAAAGATTCGAATACATTTAGCCGTTAGATAAGAGCGATGGGGACAATGGCTTGAGAGATCCGACAGGGCTCACTGTAACGGTCCTAGCTTTTTAAATTAAATTCAGTTGACATTCAGATGACAAAGAAGCTACCCCTGTTGGGGTTGCGATACGAGATGTTACGCAACGCTCTCGCGGAGTGCGGCGGGGGTAGGGGCCCCCTGCCCAGCGGAAAAGGGCGCACAAGTGAGCCGGTCGACGAGGTATGCTCTCGGCCGCTATTACATCTGCGATTACTTAACACTCGCCGAGAACACGTGTAGATGGCAAACCCCTCTACAAACTTGTTGCTGGTTCTTTGTAAAGGCCCTCAAAGGAATGCGTATTCACGTGTTATGGCACTAGCGCGACAGTGGAGACTAATTAAATTTCGCGCTCGCGACACAACTTTTGTCTTTCTATACTCTTTAAAGATACCACTCTGTATCAAATTTAAATAAACATACTTGAATAAGTAAGCCCAGACAAATATAATATGTATTGAAGTTAGAAGTCGGTTCAGAAGCAATCATGAGCTAATTTTATATATTCCGAATGTGGACTCATCACTGTCAATATAGTTGCGTTTGACAACAATCTGAAGCTAAGCCATATTATCTAGTCCGTGGTAATGCGTTATTTCACAAATAATTAGAATGCGTTCAGTCTTCATACAAATTCCCGATCGTCTTCCAACAACATTGTTACGGAAATTCCGAGCAGGTATATCTAAGTACCGTTCGGAATGAAGAGGAATCCTTAAGACAAGCGCGCTCCAAGAAAATTGCATTTCAATAAAAATCTCTGAGGTGCCTGAGATCCAACTACGAAAATCGGATGCCTAAGTTGGAATCTTTCAAAATTTGAATTTGGTTCTTTGGTATTTTGAAACCCGATTAGTATGCTTTGAAAGTATTTGTACATTCTTTTCTTTTAAGAAATTAAGGAGAGAGAGTCGATAAAAGAATATCACATTTTTATACATATAAAAACGAAATTGATGGTAGAAGTTGTTCTGATCCGACTAGAAGTTTATCAACGGAAAAATCTTAAAATTTTAAGTTTATTAAACGTATAACCATAGGGTATTCATTTTAGGATTCAGTTGCTTCTAACTATTGATTGCTACTGCTTTCATTAGAAAAAAAGAACATTGCCTCATTAATAATTTTGCCGGTTAGGCTTGGCATTATTAGTACAGGACTTTTAC
>JANCMC010042902.1:0-31086 GCA_024363005.1 Charaxes varanes | reverse complement strand
GAACAATTAATACTGTTGGCTTCTTTATTTCTTGTTTCTTCTTATGGCCACCTTTATTTCTATTTTATCTGTGCGCTGTTGTGACATTTATATTATAAACATTACGTATTCAATGTATATACAAATTCAGTATAGAGTTTTAAAAATAAGTGAATAATTCTATAACTGTTCACGCTTATGGTTTTTTTTAAAATCTTAGATGCCACTGGAAGTCTGTTTGTTAATTCAAAAGGATCTTTAATTTATACACTGAAGACGACATACATACAATGAAGAGAACTATACAGGGAACCTCAAGCTTTTGAAATCGGTCGGTTAACAAACAAGTGTGACATCAAATTATCTTAAAGTGATATCAAACCCGCTAATAGATTTGGGTCTCCTTGTCAAACAGACCCTACTGTGTTAATATTAGCACACATTCAGAAGTACGTTATGTTATTCAAACAAAACTAGGCCTTTGGGTTTTCGCCTATTATAGAATAACGCGACAATATTGGGGAGATGGGGCGAAGCGTGTGATTTTGGTAGTTAAGATGCTTTAGTGTTTTGCAGTGTTAAGCGGTGAATAAGTTTGTTCATTACGAGGCAAACAATGGTGGTAGGCGCGTCGGCTGGAGGAAACGTGCGCCGACGCCGCGACAATGGGCCCGCCCGCCTTATCGGGCCGGAACGCGTCTGCTTCCCGCCCCCGCCCCTCCCCGTCCCGCTACATCCACTTGACGTATGAGCAATGAATAAATGGGAAAAGTTTCAGCCGCTGCCGCCATGGGAACGCGAACAATTGGTCATCTGCGTTAGCGAATGCTTGTACATACTCTAATATGATTTTCAACCGAATTCCAAAATAAGCGGAGGTCGGCAATAAATAAATAATAACAAAATGAATAAATAAATAGGATTATATGACGGACGGACGTCTGTTCCTAAGATTAGATAACTTAAACCAATCGATTCAATTCGAGTATTTTATGTTTGTTACCTCAAAACTTTCGTCTGGGCGAACCAATTTTGATGATTCTTTTTTATTTGAAAGCTGGTGCTTCCTACGTGGCCTTATTTCAATTTGGTACAGTTCTGATAATTTAAAATCGGTAAATGTGAATTCATACCTGGGCTTCATTCTAATACATATTCTACATTGATATGACTTTCATTGCTTAATTTTAAGTGCGTGTTATGTTCAATTAAAAAGCAAATTGACTAGCCCATTGGTGTAGTGGGTAGTGAACCTGTCTTTCGCTCCGTGGGTTGTGAGTTCGATTTCCGTTTCGAGTCTGGGTGTATTATCTATATTTATTTATTTATATATTTCAATAAAAAATATTTGTGTATAACAGGCAGCTGTTACCTATAACACAGTCATTATGTTGTAAACCTTAGGAATAGACGTCCGTGTGTCATATAGTCCTATATATAACATTTATTTACTTATGTCTCAAAGATTGTGTATAATGCCGGGGCCAGACATAGCTTCGTTTGAATGATCATTTCAATGATCATGTAGTGTGACCGGGAACTTTCTGTAGTTGCCCAAAGTTTTGTAGTACTTTGTAGTCTACAATGACAAAAATTTACAAATACTTTGAGCTATGTCTGGCTCCGGCATAATACGATATATTGTCATAACGACGCTTCCGTACGGACCCTAAAAAAACCAACTCTTCTCAGAAGCAAGTTACTACGACAGTCGTTTATTAAGCAACGTCATTTACTAAGTAATTAATTGCCCTTTTCATTCTTTAATTAAAAATTTAGACAAATAAGTCATAATTATGTTGTGCAAAAATTGCGCTTTTTATTTTTGATTTAAAACGGACTTTTGTTAAGGTAATGATTTTTTTTTCACTTTATTGTGATTTAGTTTCAGAGCTCTCACTTGTGTCTGTGTGTTTGTAATAAATCATCACACTTGTGCGCGTGTGTTTGTAATAAATCATCTCACTTATGTGCGTATGTTTGTAATAAGAATATTGAAATGATTTTAGCATGTGTTACGAAATAATTTCTTTACATTTATAATTATTCTCTTATTTACATTATCTTCTTTGTTTCTTTTGTACTACATTTTACGTATTCTTGTAAAATATTTTTTATAAAATCATTATAATTCTGAAATTGGAAAAAATTAAGACGACAATTAATAAATATAAAGATGAATCGCTCCTTAATTAATATTATACTATAATTTTAATATAATTATATTATAGAATACTTATATTTAATTGAAAATTTGAATACAAATACGAGTAAAGCAGCTTTTAAAAGAAAATTAAAAACAAGACACGATAACAAAACTTAATAATTACACATACATGCGCTCAAACACTCACAGAGGCACTGACACAGACACTGACATACACACACACATAAAATGTATTCTTATAACATTGCAAAAATCGTCCATAAAATTAAGACTGGTCCGTTGGTGCAGTGGGCGTTCCCGCCTCGAGTCTGGGTGTATTATCTATTATGCATGTATTTATATATTTCTACAAAAAAAAGTGTATAACAGGCGTCTGTTACCTATAACACAGGCATTAAGTTGTCTAGCATAGGAAAATATGTCCGTGTGTCATATAGTCCTGTATATATTTAAGAAGATATATATTTAATATTTAAAATGGCCTCAGAAAGAAGTGTTATGATATATGTTTGTTCAAATATAATTAGCCATTATTTCGCTTTGTATCCATTACAAAGATCCGCAACTCCCAGGGTTTTGAAGTGTGAAAAAAGATTGTTCTAATAGTGATTCATACAGTTACGAAATACTACATACCAATTAGATATGATGAGTCATTGCGCTGTCTAAATTTGACTTGGTAATTGGTGACCCTTCTTGAAATGACCACTTGATCATTTGTTAATCAATCAGTACTGCCACTAATGCCTTATTAATAACCTTATCAATTTAAATCTAATCATATATCACGTTATACAAAATGAAAAGAAAGTTACTTTACTTTACTGGCCCATTGGCGCAGTGGGCAGTGACCCTGCCTTTCGCTCCGGGGATCATGGGTTCGTTTCCCACTTCGAGTCTGGGTGTATTATCCATATGTATGTATTTATATATATACAAAAAATGTATATATTTGTGTATAACAAGCGGCTGTTACCTATAACACAAGCATTAAGTTGTCTACCTTTGGAACAGACGTCCGTGTATCATATAGTCCTATTTATTTATTTATTCATTTTATGTTACCGAAAAATATTCCTTATGGAAAATTTCTGAGTCCGACATTTTCCAATTAATCCGGATTTAGTCAGATAAAGATTGAGATCTTTGTAGAGTTGAATGTGCACCCGCCAAAAAGTGCAGTGCAGTTCCGTGATTGTACTGCTTTTGGCGGTGTCGATGATGTAGCGTTTAGAGGTTACAATAAGCCTCAGTTTTTCCGTCGTTTTATTTAAAGAAACTTAACATTTCCTGCCTGCCAAAGTGACGCTTGATTCTATCAATTATTCTAACAATGACTATTGTGATAATCAATTTAGAGACGTTTTGTCTGACAGGTGGTGAAACAGTACAAAAGAGCAGTAATTCTTCGCTTTGGACGAGTGAGAAGCGACTCACCCGCCGGGCCTGGTATAATTTGGGTTGTGCCTTGTACGGATAGTGTTATGTTCATCGATATGAGGACGCAATCCTTTAACCTGCTGCCCCAAGAGGTATTTTTTTTTTAATATTGGTAATATTTTTAGTGCGTCTATTCCTCTTATTAAAATATTAGCGATACATTGTAGTTATCTCTTGTATTCCCCTCATCAATTAGGTTTAAAAGCTTGTGAGACGAGTGGGTGCAACAATAATCTAGAGGCTTCATTGAACCGGGTATCTTGAATTATTACTCTTTCAGAATCTCTCACATTGACTTATTTTTTGAGTGGAAAGTAAAAAGAAAAAGATATTTTTATTTATATATATTTAAATTATCGTAATCTTTCTATGCTTTTTTTAAGTGTTCGCAATTTTTTTCAGATTTGTTTTAAGGTATTATATGGTATTTTTCTTGTACGCAAAAATTGTATTTGCGGTTTATGTACAAAAAAAGCATTTCGTTAATTTTTTTAAAACTCACTGTTATAATGGTTTTTTTTCCGCTCGAAGAAAAAATTTTTGCGCGCGAAAATTTTTCACGTGCACCATGATTAAAATACATGTGCCGCGCGCACATGTCTTTTAAATATAGCGCACTGATTAGAGGGAACATAGCCTTCGATCTCTCTCGACAGCACAAGTCCTTATATTCTATATTAAATTATATCTTAACATCAAAAGAGGTTACAGTCATACGCTCTGTATCTGTTTACAATGATAAAGTATAAAAAATATGGATCTATCTTAGGATCTTTAATACAAAAATAAATATGAAAACTACAACTGTAGTCTTACGTATAACGTATAAAGAAAAAAATGGACATGCTATATATTATATATGTACCTGCAAGTAAGTGGAAACACTTTGATTAGTTAATATAGTGTTGAAAACGTTCCTATTGTGTTGTTATATTGATATCTACTAATGAAAGCCTATTTTCAGATACTTACGAAAGATTCTGTAACTGTCACTGTGGACGCCGTTATTTACTGCCATGTTGAGAAACCGTTAAACTGCTTGCTAAACGTCCAATCACACAAGTATACCAGATTTACTATATTACACAATACTAGCTATACCCCGTGATTTCGTCCGCATGGACTTATCAATGAAGGTTTTAAAAGAATAGTTTACGATTGTCAGACCTACCAAATGTGCACAAAAATTTTCTAGCCTTTTCGGAGGTATTGTAACAACAAACACTGTGACATGAGAATTATATCCGAGGATGACGTCAGATGGCAATCGGTCATCTTAACTCGCCCCACAGCCACATCCTCTACAGTCTAAGCGAACCCTGGTATTAGACCGGGTTATTGCTGTGAAGAAAAAAATTGTGATATCCAAAAATCCTAAGACAAACGGTAGTTATTTAAAAAGTACAGACAGACACTTCAATTTTATATCAGCATAATATATACAATCTGCGGGTCGTTATCAAAGTTCTTACAGATTAAATCGAACACTCGAATTCATGTTAATGAAGTCCTAATGTTGGCGCTTAATTTGAATTTAAACTGAAATGACTTTATACACTCTCCAAATATGGCAGTAAAACTATTAAGGCGATACTCTGAGAATACTCCAAGAGCTTGCAACTGAAAATAATATTTTCTTATAATATCATAGATCAATCAACTACTATGTATTAAGTAACGGTAGAAGTACGCGCTAAATTCCGTAAGGCGCTGGGCTTGTATTCTGACTCCGCCGAGCTATCGGTGTGGTCAGTCCTAACTCAAGGTTTTACGTTAGCTTTACTGGAGAAGTAATAATAATAATAATATGACCTAAACCCCTGCTTAAAGTCTGGCAACACATAAGCGTGCTTTCTGGTAGTCATATGTCCATGGGCGTCACTAGTCTCTTACCATTGCCGTATCGAATTGTTCAATATACATTAATTTAGAATAAGAAATTAATGTGGAACCCTCATACACTTTTCAATCGACATCAATTCATCAAATTTTTAAAACGCCTGTAATCCAGCAATAAACGAGTAAAAGCTGAAGAGAAAAACGGAATTCACTTGTCATCTAGCTCCTAGACTATAAAATTGAAACGGGCCCTTGGTAATTTCGTAGGTAAGACCTAAATTAATATTCAAAGCGAGCTTTTTAGTATATCTGAGACCTATAGATCTGTTGTAATGCCTAGATATTGCCTATAACTCATTTGCAAATGCTAGACGCCAAGTAATTAATTGATTTTAGACGCGCCAGTCTGTAACTACCGAAATCTAAGTTTAATTTACTTTTTTTAAATATTTACTAAAAGACCTTGGCTTGTCAAGAACGATCATAAGTTCATAACTAGAAAGGACATCTAAAGCCGCACTAATAGGATCATACCAGATTTATCTAGGCAGGGGAGGGAACACTGGCAGTGAAGGTGAGTGATCACTATAAAGAGCGCGCTCTTAAACCTACTCCTTCCTCTGCAACGCGATGGACCCGGCACCCGAACGGTGAATCCATGGAATGCTAAGAAATTCGTCTCTCTCTACTGGAAAGTGCTTGGAACTTAAAGCACAGTACTAGTAAAATATTCGAGCCCAAATAACTTTAATTGTCCCCCCATATTTAACATGTTTTTATGTAGATTATGAACACTTATTTATATAACTGACTAGCTATGCTCGCGACTTTGTCCGCGTAAAATTAGGTAAAAAATTAGGTAGGTTAAATTTTACCGTAATGATATATAGCCTATAACCTTTCTCGTTAAATGGGCTATCTAACACTGAAAGAATTTTACAAATCGGAACAGTAGTTCCTGAGATAAGAGCGTTCAAGCAAACATACAAACAAATACACTCTTCAGCTACATATATTAGTATAGATTAAGTAAAAGATATAGATAAAGAATAATTATGTGAAATTGTGCCAAACTTGATCAAATAACAGTAGAAAAACATTTTGGAACCGAACCTGTGACTTAATCAAATGTTACCACAACACAATTATCTACAATCCCCCTAAGATATATAAAACCAAAAAAAGGACCAAAACTTGCCCAATCTGTCGGCCTGCCCACATAACTATTACAAGCGCCGTCCGGCTGTACATAAAAAGATTAAACTCCTAATTGCATACTTAATTGGTGATTAAACATCACCTCTTCATCTTTTTGGGCGATTGGTGATAATAAAAATAAATACATTAGGTGTTCATTTGTTTCTAATTAAAGACGTAATGTGTTTAAAACGATGCAGGTTTTTATTGACTTCGTAAGGCTGTTTAGGGTTACATATGAAAAAATTAAGGATACATTTCCCAGAAATTTAGGATATATTTCTAAAAAACGTATCGTCAATTTCGGATCCTTGATTATAGATTTCTAATTACTAGAGATCGCTTGGTTGCCTAAATCGCCCACAAACCTTTTTGCCTACAACGACATATACTATTCTATTCACAGAAAAATAAAATTTGTCAATTAATTTAACACACGGTTGTCACGATTACGCTTTGACATCATCATATGTGTATAAATAGTGTAAATCTTTTGGCATTGGTGTGCGCGTGGTTTTATTTTAACAATTTAATATATTAATACTGCATATTACAAAAAAATATTAGCATTCGCACACCTTCCTCAATATGAACTACAATTGTGCCAAATTTCATACTTCTCTGCAGCTTTAAAACTTTTAACGATTTAAAAGAGCTTGTAAAAGTGTTTTTGAATAAAACTTCTTTGAGTTTGAGTATGGTCTGTATAGTGGACCTGTGACTTTACACTTCCGAACAGGGTTCAGAGACCCAATATATCCAGAAAGGAAAAATACAATGTAGGTGTCAAATATTCTTGTTTTATTGTAGCCGTGAACTAAGAGAATGGCTTTGTCAGTATCAACAAAATTGGCCGTATACTTAACGCTGAGGTACATTCTTTTACCATTGTCGGCTGACGATGCTTTTTCAACTGAGAAGCTATTTCGTACGTTGTTCAATAATATTTGATTAAAAATCAGTGACTCTTGGCTTGCCGGACTTATTGCTAACAGTCGTGAAGAACTTCTCAGTAGAGGTGGATTAAAGTGTACTGTTTCTCTTGGCCTAAACATGGGTAACACTACATACAAATGTATCGACAGAAATAGCATAAGTAAAAAGTTAGGATGCAAAAAATCGTTACTACTTAGGGGGAAATAAAGTCGCAGCAGAATCGTTGCTTCGATTATAAGGCAGGCGTTATTAATAATATCACCTTCTGGATTCATTTTGTCTACTTCACAAAATAATTTAAAGTGCTCTGCCATAAATGGACAAAAATTAAGTATCGCAGATGCTATTGCTACACCATCAGATAAATCTGTGGTTATATTCGTAACTACTTTAAGTGGTCTATGTTTGCCCAGAAGATGTTTATGTTGTATTGCGATATTTTGGTTATACCAATCAATTAAGACTTTGACAATATCCCTTGGCTGAGAACTTAGACAAATACATTCAAATAAACAGCTGTCCATGACAAATACTTTGTAGCTTTGCAAAATGAAATCTATCCAATTTTGTTTATTAAATCTGTTATAAAGCATTTTATCTGATATAAGCTCTTGAGTGAAAATAATGTCAGCGTTAAATTTAGGGGTCACATTTTCCGAGTATATAACAAATTGTTCATAGCTCAATAGAAACTTTGGTTGTAAAATCCACAGATTAGCACCTCGCGATTTAAGTAAGGTTATTATTTCTCTATAAGTGTCGTGTATTTCTTTAACATATTTGAATGACTCATCAACTCCAGTAACCCTAAAAATAAATAAACTTTTAACAATTTAAAAGAAAAATAATTTATAGTCTTTATTAAAAAGAAAACTTGAAGCTAAAACAATTAGTAACTAAATAAGACAAATTGTCACAAGTAATATAATAATGGATTGAGAACAATGAAGTAAGTAGTAGTAGATGAAAACGAGTGCATAATGTATCATATAAAATATTAATATTACATAATATTCAAGTTTTTAAAGTTTTTTATTTAACCTATCATCAGGTTAACTTTTAGGTAGATTTCTCTGCCAAATGAAATACAATTATCCAATTAAATGTAATCAACTAAACTTTAAAATATTTCTTAATTAATGGCATTAATTTGTTGCTTACGTTATTTTTCGTATGTGTTTCATTAGTGGTCCAGCAATTCTCCTCATGAAATTTAAGTATGACACGCTAATTCCCTTAGATTTTGTGCCTGGCTGTTGAGACGTCATTGCAGATGAAATGGTGTGGAATGTTTCTGGGATTAAAGGGAATAAATCTCTGCGAAAGCCTTGTTGGTACATCCAATTCTCAAGAAATGATGAGCATACTTCCATGTAATCGTATAGATCTTTTTGAGTACTTAATGGGTAGTAAGGGTATGGGTTCTGATCAGGTTCCACCAGAAACCGAGTGTGCAACGTTAGAGGACAATAAGTAAAGCAGAAGGAAACTTCCACTTCACAGCCTGACCCATTTTCGTGTAGAAAACTTAACGTAACGCTACGTGCATAGAATGTTTGACAAGAAATCGAAATCTTTACTGTTATTTGAGTGAAATATTTTTCGTCTTCCTCAATGATCTCAGAATTCAATATGTCCACCACTAAGTTTCGCTCCTCCTTTGAACCACAGGAAAATAATTCTTTAGCGGATTGACCTTCCATTTTTACGAAAAACTCTTTTGAATACTCTTCACCGACATAACACGGAGGAAAAATAATTCTATATGTACTCGGAATCATTGCTGGTGTTTGCCTTGTACCAACAAATGTTAAATTATAATAAGGTGTTGTAGTATGTTTATCCAAATATAATAAAGCCACTGCAACAAATTTCCCGTGACCTTTTGGATGAAAATTTAAAGTAAAACTAACTTCCCTTCCTGTATCCATTTCAAATTTTATATGGGTTTCGTTTACAATACACTGGTTTTCTTCACTACATAATTTCAACGTAAAGTTCGGGCTAAGTTTCGATATTATAATAGTAACATGTAGGTAACATTTAGATATGTTCGTCATTGTAAAATCTATAAGATTATCTCTGTTGGGTATGTAATCAATGTTCCGAGGATGACGCCAGATCGCAATCGGTTATCTTAACTCGCCTCACAGCCACATCCTTTACAATCTAAGCGGACGCTGGTATTTAACCGGGATAACGCTAGGAAGAAACTACAAAAAAAAAAACCCTTATCAATAGGCATTTAATTATTCATAATGTTTTATAACTATATCCTGTTATTATAGTGTTTTTATAATTAAAAATCAAAATTTTCCTTCTTATGCTAATTTTATTCAAATAAAAAAATTAATTATTTTTTCTCTGAGCTGTATTTTGTGAATTACCCAAGTACATTTATAAAATTATCCTTGACAATAGGAATCTTATTGCTTTTCTTGTTTTCCTAAGCTATATCCTGTAGCAATATCTCTCTGGCGGAATTTGTTGTTTAACAAAATAGAAGTTGTGCCGCAAATATATGAGACGTGACTCGGTGTTCGACCACTTTCACTTGATTGTTTGTTGTGTTCTCTATATCTACTGTTTACAGAATGGCTACGTGTATATTTATTACTCTTAATCTATTACGCATAAAAGCAAAAGTTCACCTATCACGAATCGTAAAAATGTTTTGTGATTTACTACTTATTCCGTTTATTAGGTTTCCGTGGTACTACAAGGAACCCTTATAATTTCGCTCTGTCCGTTACTCTGTCTGTCCATAAGGTGCCCCCCCCCTAGCATTTCCAAACTCTTAGACGTACAGACTTCAAATTTTCCATCTTGATAGAACATGCTAAAAACTCATTAGGAAAATTATATTGAGCGAAATCGGACAGCAACTTTGAAGTTACTTAACAAATACGTTTATAGCGTATCAGATACGGAACCCTTCTATATAAGCGTGTCTTGACACGCTTTTGGCCATTTTATAATTCGATGAAAACGGTATTATTGCAACAAATAATGTATTTTAACAATAGCTAACGAAGCGATTAATGCTATTTTAATTATATTTTATTATTTAATTGTCTTTTAAACTGAAATTTTCTGTATTTAAAAAGACAAAAATAGCTGTATCTCAGTGTTGGATGGAGATATCGAAATTATTCTTAGATTGGCTGATAGAGGATCGTAGGATATGTAAAACAATACAAGGAAAATCGACTATTGAATTCACGTACAAGGTCAGAGAGCTCTGTTTCAGAGATCTTTCGTCTTGAATTTTATTCCTTTCGGAGTGTGTACGAAACAAATCCATGTATTGAAGTCGGTGCCAATTCAAATAGGTGCCCCGAGTGGGTTATTTTATAAGTAAAGGTATTTTTAATAACATGCGTATATGTATTATTTTTGAATTTGGCACCGATTTTGAGTTCGGTATGTCGGTAATAAATACGCTATATTATTCGGTATTCCCTGTAACATCAGCTAGCTATCTGACAATGAAAATCTCAGTCCAAGTTAGTCCCGTCGTATCAGAGATTATGCGGACGAACAAATCGATGGCTCCCACGTAAATTGTCGTAATTCTAAATACCCAAATTCACGGTAGAGCATTACAAACATGTTTATTGAAATAAAATCGTCATTTTCTATACTTTAATATATAGAGCTGAAGAGTTTGTTTGCTTGAATGCGCTAATCTGGGAAGTACTGGTCCCATCTGATAAATTCTTTCTGTGTTAGATAGCCCATTTATCGAGGAAGGTTATAGGCTATATATCATCACGGTAAAATTGAATCTATAGTTTTCCTAGTTTTACACTGCTAGTTT
The DNA here is from genome assembly GCA_024363005.1 of Charaxes varanes. Taxonomy (NCBI): domain Eukaryota; kingdom Metazoa; phylum Arthropoda; class Insecta; order Lepidoptera; family Nymphalidae; genus Charaxes; species Charaxes varanes. The sequence continues at coordinate 19,708 of JANCMC010042902.1, read as the reverse complement.
TACATGTTTTTGTATAAAAATGTATATTTAATAATGACGATATTTTTATTTAAAAAAAAACATTAATAAGTAGTAACTTTTACATTACAATTTAGTTGTTTGTTACGGTCTACTGCAAAGCTGGGTCAATTTTTGAAAATACAAGTACCACCTTAAATGTTTCATGCATTTAGTGAATAAATATTATTTCGACTTTGCAAATAGACACAACAATGAACTTCATTTTTATTGACATGAACAGTTATTTCTTACAATCGATTTTTTTTTGTTTCTAAATTACGACAAGATGTTGGTTTGATTTATAAGTTACCGTTTTGTTCAAACACGAACAAAATTGCCAATGACGTACGATACCTTTTTATACTTACGCAGCCTTGTCCAAAATGGCGCATTTGAATGTGTTCTTTTCAACATCAACTCAACACTTGGTAATCGACTTAAAAGGAATGTGTGAGTGTAAATTACAATTAGAACTAAGCCGAAGGAGCATAATGTTAAATGGTTGATAGAATGTGACGTTACTTTATGATAAATCTTATGCCGGGGCCAGACATAGCTCAAAGAGTTTTTATACATTTTCGTCCTTGAAGACTACAAAGTTTTACAAAACTATGCGTAGCTACACAAAGTCCTCGGTCATACTACATGCTCATTCAAATGAAGCTATGTCTGGCTCCGGCATAAAGCAAGCACTTTGGTACAGACTTCTTCGAGGCAGGCAACGCATCAGCACCCCTTATGCTGCAGATGTCCATGGGCGACGGTAACCACTTATGATCAGGTGGACTTTCTGCCCGTTTGCCCCCTTTTACTCTATAAAAAAAATTAAAAAAAAAAATAGTAGTTATAATACATTCGCTTGTAAACTGTACCCATGCTAAAATTTACCCTCTCCACGATCGCTCAGCGGTCTTTTTACGTGGCGAGAACTATACTTTTGCTTTCGAGATAGCTCTCGATTTTCCAAATAAATAAATATGTCACTTGCAAGTATGTAATATCAAATCCAAGGACCATGTTTGAATAATATTTATTTTCTCATAATAAAAAGAAATTGTTGAAATATGGTCCTCGGATTTGATATTTCATATTTGAATAATAATTGTTTGTTATATAATGATTTTATGTATTTAAATTAGCAGCACATTAATAATAGATATGATAATTTACATACTGTCATGAATTGCCGTTGGGCATTGGCCTAGAATTATAATTTTAACAAAATTAGTATCAGAAAGTAGGTTACCCAGATCTGGCCTGATTAATTTATCATTAAGTGTATCGATACAAACCGGGTTTCATAGGATTAAGCACGACTTAGATGAACCCATCGAACGGGTGAATAAATTATGTAGATCTTATTTACGTACCTAAATGGATATATTAGTGTTGTAATAATTTACAAGCTCAAGCGTTATGCGTATTTGTAGGCGTAAAGTAAATTATATAGCTTAAATTGTCTGTTATACTCGTTCTCTTCTAACTACAATTGTCCCGGTCTGATGTCATCCCGGGAACCCCCACAATTTCTACAATTTCACGACTGATATCACTCAGTGGCATTAATCGGGACCCACCATTTTACATGCCTTCCGAAACACGCAAGAATTCGGATATTTGATAAGCCATTGTTAGAATGGTGCACCCATCTATTCGCAGGTCGCGGTAAGACTTGCTTGCTTAACCCAGCGATCGATTCAATAGCTGGCTACTGATTAAGCTACGACCCCCTTATGTTGTTACACCACACAAGTAGAATTATTCGCGGATTTTCGCAGAGTAATCTGGTTTTTCATGGATTTCATCGCAAAGTAACACTTGATTCTATTAATTATTTGGCAAGAATAACGTCAAGCGTACCTTAAATATTCCTATTAATTGTTATTAAAAAACAACTTTCTGCCTCAGCTAGTATGAACTTCAAATAGCGGATAGAAACTTCACAATCGTGATGCAGTTTCCACTATGCTTCGATTAAAATACAGTAACACCATCTAGTGTGAGTTAATATAACTGTTATTTATGCTACGTACCAATTCGCGCAATTTGCGTGATAACGTAATACCTTAATAAAAAAAGTTTCATTCGCTAATGGGCTCGCAATTAGGTTTCACCTTGTAAATTAATTACAAGGCTTTTAAACTGAATGAAGTCGAAACACCCTTTTGATTTGAAGGTCATAGCCTAAGCTTCATTTGAAAACCGCTGGTTCCGTTAAAGCTTATAATGTACTTGAGAGTGTTACTAGAGTGGCTCAGCAACTCAGAATGAGTTTTGGCTACGCGCGCTACTTGTTTAATAATTAGTTATTTTATTCCTCTTACTAAACATAATTACAAAGTTATATCCTAAATAGAGATGACTGTAAATATTTAATATATATGATGGCCCAGTAAGGTGAAAAGGTTGCAAACTCAGCGTGAAATGCCGTTTCTACTAAAAAATACGACAGCGCTGTTTTTCAGGTGCAACCCATTTTAAACGACTACACGGACGTGACGGCACATATACGTAATATAATACAATATTATTACACTAAAAATAAAGTAATAATAATAAACACTTACACTAAAACTATCCGATTGTCTACGTAATTTCTAAACTTCATAGTGTCGCATCAACACTGACGTGTGTCACCATGAGTTGTAATTGATGACAAACAAACACTTAACATAATAGCGGAGCCAGACATAGCTCAAAGTGTTTGTACATTTTTGTCCTTGGAGTCTACAAAGTTCTATAAAACTTCGCGCAGTTACACAATTTCCCCGGCCACAATGCATGATCATTGAAATGATCAATCAAATGAAGCTATCTATGTCCGTCTCAGGCATAAGACTGAATGAGTGTAAAATAGATTGTCATCAACTAATAAATACTCAAAGAAGATAGAGATACAAGTACGAATGAGAATTTAAAACTATAAACTAAGGCTATTTGTGGACTGAAGTTAGACAGTCTACCGCTAAAATTATGGAACACATGAATTGACAAAGAGACTAAACCAGAAGGTAAGTGTTGAACTATTTTTTTTGTAACAGTAACTGATGTGATTTCAATTTAGTTGTTAATTGTTTTCAGTTTTCGGATTGAGGTGGTATACCATGTTTCTATACAAATTACAGGACCGAAACATGCTATACCACCACCTACTACCACATAGAAATTTTAGATTGCAATAACTTACGTGGGAGGTGTCGTAATGTCGATATTAACACTTTTTTGTTTTTAGTTTTAGGAAATAAGGGGCCAGCAGATGCTCTGCCAGCCCTTAATGACGAGTTGCTCAGTGCTGATCAGGGAGGCGGTGTACGCTTCGTACAAGCTGCCCCCCGGGTTCGACAGCACGCCGGTACTGCTGGGGCGCGAGGTGGCTGTGGACGTTCCCGATAGCTTCGTGCAGATCGTCAAAACTACACCCAAGTACCCCGGTACCGCGGACAGAAAGACCTTACCCATCCAGGTAATCACGAGCGCATGCTGCATTGTTCCATCGGGTTTTGGGTTTGAATTGGTGTTTGGGTTTTTTTTAGTACCGATGTTGTTGAAAGACTTTGGCTAATTGAAAGTAAAATATTGACAAATTAAAGTCTACCTAAGTTTTCTTTATTTCCAGTGTCTTTCAACTTACACGCGTTGTATGTGGTTTGGGAGGTTCTTAAAGACTAAGTCTTGTGGCAAATCATTTCCTTTACACTAACAATGGGACCTTTTCTATAAAATAGTTAAAGAGCATATCTTAATTAGTATGTAAAAATTGTATCAGAAACTTTAACTTAAAATCAATGGTGTGGTAAAAATTATTTATATAGGGTTTGTTTGTAAATTGCAATTTATTGAACTTTCAAATACGAGTTTGTATGATGTTCATCCCTTTCACACCCTATAAGAATTAATGTCTATTTTTGTGACATTTCACTTTTGTCTTAATGTCAGAAATCTAATATAGGAATTTTTCTGTGATGCTTAAATCTTTTTGTATTATACAATCATTTTGATAGTAATCGTATATACAAATATTATTATGAGTGAGGCGAAATCCCTAGAAAACATATAGAGATGTATTTTCTAAGAAAAAAAAATTACTTTTTCGATATAATTTAATAATAATGATATCATACAAACGTTTCGCACCAATCATCACTTTATCACAATCATTAATCATCAATAATCACGCTTCTTGCACTAGTCTATTCTGTCCGCGGTAACCAAACAATTAGATACTAGTTCAAGAGTGTTTAACATAAATAAACCGGACAAGTGCGAGCCAGACTCGCGCATTAAGGGTTTCGTACCATCACGTAATACTTTACCGGTTATTTTAAGATTTATACTTTTCATAAGATTTTCTTTAATTTGTAAAAGTCACAGCAATTTTCTTGTGATGTAATTACAAATTTTTCATGTACTACGATAATGATGTACTACGGTTTTCGGAATTTCTTTTATGCTGTAGGTACTTGCCAAATTCATTATTCTAGACCAACGAGAAGTACCCTATAGGTTTTGGTACCTTTTGCAAATGTCCCGTACATTTAATTATGTTCAGTCCATTAATGTGTGTCATATTTTTGATTGCGTATACTTAGAGGGTTGACTTTTACAGCTTCAAGGGGACCGCAGACCTCAACATTAATTTCAAATATGTATCTACGCGTTCCTGAGAAAAAGGGTCTTGACAGACAAACGGACAAGAAAATTATCGTATAAGGCCTCCTTTTTAGAGTTCCGTGGTACTATAAGGAACCCTTATAGTTTCGCTCATTCCGTCCGTCCGTCCGTCTGTCTACCTTAACTAACTTCTACAATTATGAACATAAATGCATGAAAATTGGTGCACTTATGTGTTGCGTATAGATTTTATTTTTGGAATCTTAAAATAATTATAATTTTACATGTTAGGGGTGGGCTCCCTTAAATGTAAAGTCGAGCCGAATTTTATTTTACATTCATGTCCATCGTGGGGTATCAGTAGATAGTCTTCTAAAATAAAGGAAAGGTTCCATACACAGCTTTTTTGTTATAAGTACCATAGTTCAAAGTTTTTTGCATACCAGCATATAAAAAAGACTTCAAAAAAGGCATTTTTGCTGGCAAATAACTTATAGGCCGTCATTGATTTAGAAGGTAGCTACTTTTTATAAATCTTGAAAAGTATGAAGTCTGTGAAATAGGTTATATATTTTATGTATACAGTTTATGTTTTTATTATTGTTTAATATTCTTTAAAGTTATTTAAATAAATTAAGTACTATTATATCTAGTAGTATATATACATAAAGTTATGATTGGGATGCGCCAAGTAAAGTTTTCAGCATATTTTTTATGTCGCGGTCAAATTTCTCAGATCCAGTAGCGATTCGGTAACGATTTGCAGGTCATACAGTATTTGGTAAATGTAAGATAGCCATTTACTTGGCGCATCTCTGAATGTATATTTTGCACGTTATAATTAGTTTTATGTTAAGAAATATCTAACTTATAAACGTCTCTATTTCCTACTAATATTGGTTTCTATTTCTTTCAGGTTTAATGGTTCTGTCTTTTTTCAGATTCTTTGGGATATAAATAATACTAAATAAGTTATAAGGTAGAATAGGTTGGGTCAAGATGTATGAAATAATATTAGAATTAAGAAGTATATAATTAATATCTGACTTTTACTTAAAATGTTGAATTACATAATTAATTAGCTAATAGCCGTGTCCTGACTGAACGAGCTACCTCGCGCGGCTGCCTCGCGGGGCTGCTCGTTCAGTTGTCAAATTCCTCGGTTAGTCCTCGAGCTCCAAACGAAAAACGTAGCGCGGCAAACGTCCGAAGTTTTTTGCTTTGCGAGGCTCCTCGTTTAGTCAGGATAATGAACTAATCTCCTCTGTCTTTTCCATAAAACGTGACACTTGTTGAACATTATATGAAATAATAATTTTACTAAGTACTTCAGTCAACAGTTATAGTACAAATGTCATCTATTTGAACCATTCTAAATTGTTCAAGAAATCTGCATTTTTGCAAGTCATCTTTCAAAGAAAAAAGAATCTGTATTTTTTAAATAACCTTTCAACTTTTCCTTTATTCTTTCATTTGAAACCTTCAGTGAAGTAAGAGGAATGAAACCAAATACCCACCTACAGAAATAATAAATATAGAATTCTATATATATTTGTGTGTTTTTAAGTAGACGAAAATATCTAAGCCATTTAAAGTTGTAGGTGTTAAAGTAATATAAATTTTAAATGATAACACTTAAGTATTTCTTCGGCTGCCTTTTTTGTCTACTTTAATACACACGCGAAGAAAAGAGAAGACAAATTGATCTTTATATTGTCCCTTCTTAATTTTTATTATAACAGAGAATATTAGTGATCATAGTCGACAACTAATGCGATTTGTCTCACCATCAAGTATTTTCTCATTCAAGGGTAGTAATATAGTATAGTTAGATGACTGTTATGAGCATGACGTAATACATAAAACAAACAAAATCCAAACACGTAATTAGTATCATATTACGTCACAAATGACATTAAGATAACTATATAGTAATTAATATTATATTAAGTTGTAAGTTCATAAAAAAGCTCTATCAAATAAAGTAATTTGAACTGTATTTGGACACTTACAGTGTTACGTTATTGTGACGTAATTTTATACACCTTACGTAAGTTTTTGGATATTATACATTTTATTATTTTACGGGTATAATTAAGCATGTCAAAGGGGATTTTTGCGCTTTACACCTAAGTAAGGATCTTAAACAGAATAGCTTAATAGTTATGCAATTATTAAATGTATTTTACATTTATTTACTTTAGTATATTCTACAGGCATTGTTATATTTGACTATATCTATACTAATATATATAAAGCTGAAGTGTGTGTTTGTCTCCTTGAACCTGCCAATCTCAGGAACTACTGGTCCGATTTGAAAATTTCTGTCAGTGATAGATAGCCCATTTATCGAGGAAGGCTATATATCATCACGCTAAAATTGAATCTATTTTTTTCTACCTAATTTTACGGGAACAAAGTCGCGGGCTAGTAATATAAAGGATTACAGAATAATTTTTATAACAATATCTATTAATAATATCTCCTAAATTTTTAGTTTTGTTATCTCTATTAAGTATATGTGTAAACTGTAAAATATATTAATTATTATTATTTAGAATACTTACTCGTAATAATGGACGAAAATATATTATCTATCTACAATTGCTTAAATATGTTACTTTTGTAAGTTTCTTCTGTCTTGACGTTGTCCATCACAGCCCAATTATTATTTGAATATATTATAATTTATTAAGTAAATAAAAAAATATGCTGCTATCTCAAATTGACTGACTACTGAATCTGCTAATAAAGTGTCAATTGGTGACATGACTAAATGCTCTTGTTTATCAGAAACGGTATAATAAATCAGTATAACTTGATTTTCCTATGGCATTGTATTGTTACTACTCCAATAAAGTTTCTTCAAAGGTTTGTGTTTAAGACTGGACACGATAACCCACAGAAATCGGAGTTTAAACTAAACACCTTCCAGATTTAAGTCCATCCTTCTACCTTTAAACCATAGTTACTTCATACATCCATATACATTAATTCGTACAGCATAATAATAAATATTATACACTAGGAATATTCTTTGTGATATTTCAATACCCACTATGACAAATTTAATGCAATTTTGGGTTACCTTCGCACTGCTGCTACTGCGCTAATTAAACCTTGTCTCTACAAAACTTCTGAAATTGTTTGCCACGTCTCGAGTACGCAATTGGGTAACTTGGATTAGATATCGTGATTTTTTTAAAAGATAGATTTGAAAGTATTCAACAATTATAACATAAATGTGAAGACAAATATTTAGAAGTGGTGTGGCAGAAGCAAAATAAATCGTTGCGTGTTTATTAAAAATAATAATAATACATACCAAGTACCCAATTAAAGTGTTTTCAGTCTCAGTGATATTTGGCAGTAAAATTTTTATAAACTTCTGACTTGATTATTTCAAACAATGAAATAAATTATCATTCTTCAACTAACAGAGATATGTAAATCGTTTGCTAATTCTGTCGTGCGCGCTGAAATGAACACGTTTTGTATGCGCTTGACGCGTTTGAAAAACGTTGTGCCATTGCATCACATATTTAAAAAAAAAAACATTTCGCGAAGAGGATATTGCGTGTGTCCTTACGCGCGTGAAACCGCCCGCCAAAAATTTGTTATAAGGTGGGTGCTGACCAGGTGATACGGTTTCGTAATCAATCCTTTGCGAGCATTATATTGGAAAACTTGCATTTAACATAATTATTCATGTTTGTTCTATTTTTTTCGACTATTGTTTATTGAAATGAGAAAATTTATGGGTTAAAAATTGCGATCAGTATTGGGAAAATGTATATTTAACCGAAAGCAACTAATTTTTAAAAGATTTTTTTGTGTACTGTACTGTAATGTCATTGAACAAAATATTCTACTGAAATTTAGCGTATCAATGTATAGCTAAAAATTGGATATTGAATCACTAGATTCAACTGGCGACTTCGTTCGCCTTGGTTTCATCGACGTTCATACAAACTTTTATTTCATGCATTTAATTTTTGGGAAAAAAAGTATTTTATCTCATTCTCCTAGGCCCAATCGATGTGTATACCGAAATCAATCAATATTAGTTTAGTGGCTTAGGCGTTAAAACGTAACAAACAGAGTTAGTTTCACATTTATTATACTAGTAAGGGTTACACTCGCCCGGTCAGCGCCCAGCTTTATGAGTTATTATATTTGATCTGGTTGTGTTTGAATCTCGTTAAATCTCGCGAATTTTATAATTAACATTTCGACAAGAGGGCGTCCGTGCCTTTATTGTACTATTTCAAAAATAGTAGCTATAAAGGCCCGTTTCACACGTCCCAATTTTATCATTGCAAAAAAATACTATTTAAGCGTTTAGTTTTAAGTGTTTTAGTACACATTAGTTATTAATCATTTAGGTTGTAAAGAGTAATGGATATTTTATACAGAGTGATTTGCAGTGAATGTTTTTCTACTTATATATAGTCTATTTTACATGATATTATTAATTAGCACGAGCTTTTTGAGTTAAGTTTTTTTTTTCTTTGGTTTGCATTTAGTTAGACTAGATAAGATATCCATGTTTCCGTCCCTGTCTTGTACATCCCTTTTGCCTGCACGAGCCGCCATTTTTTATTTTCTTGTGAGGTATGATTTTTTTTTTGCTGTAATGTTTTTTTTTCTGTCGATGTATCCATTATAATATTTTTGATATAATCGCCAATCATAGCATGTTTAAAACTGCTGTGATTTGCGATTATATCAAAAAGAAACTTCGGAAAAAAACTAGACAGTTACATAGTATGTAAGGATATATAATAAATATTTATTTAACATTTAATTTTAATTACGGACACATAGTCAGGCTTATATTACTTTTGTTTGGTCGTTTTTGCTATATATGCTCGTATATTCAAAAAAAAATCACGTTGTCAATATAACATACATGTTATAAATTTAGTATGATATTCTAGCATATAATAATAATAATAATTGAAAAATTTAACAAAAGAAACCGACTTTAACTTATTTAAGACTTATATGGTTTTTTCTCATGGATATCATTATGAGAACTGAACCAAATTGAAACGGGACCACACGGGAAGCACCAGCTCTGAAATAAATCATCAAAATTGGCACACCCAATGGAATGTTCTGAAACATTAAAAAAATATAATCGAATTCAAAACCTCCTCCTTTTTTGAATTCGGTTAAAAAGATTTTTATTCAGAAGCACACCAAGAAGTAAGATGATAAGAATGATATGACGAAGGGCAAACGGGTAGACGGTTCACCGGACGCTCATTGACTAGAGGGCTCGCGGATACGTTGCCGGCCTTAAAGAAATGTTTTAAACGTAACACGTGACATTGGTGTTGCAGGGCGCTTCACGGAAGACGGATCGTTCATCGGGCAGTACGTGCCGGGCGCCCGCGTGCTGCCGCCGGCGCCCCCCACCGCGCAGCCCTGAAGATGGGTTAATTAGTGTCGATGAAGTGTAAAATTGCAAAAGTTAATGGATAATGGCTCGCTTCTTTAAAAAAAGTATGAATGCTATTCATCGTACCAACTCTTACCATTATTTAAGTAATAACAAAAAATACATTCCCTCCAATTTCAATGCATTAATGAAACAAAAAAGGTAAAAGCACGAAGTTTGAATGACTGCTTAAAAAACAATTTCAACCGCAGTTCGTTTACTAACCGCAAAATAGGCTATGCAAAAAGGGTGACCAGTTTAAAAAATTTGAAAAAACCAACCGAGAAATTAAACAAACGGATATGAAAGCAATTGCTGAATGACGACTTCAACGTTATAAGTAACGTTATTACTGTTATAATGTAAAAACACCAGCAAATTCGTGTATTTAAAACAAGATAACTTAGCTAAAATTTTATGTTAAACCGAATTAATTGTCACCCTACGTGCAGATATACCACAGAAAATGAATTTAATTTCACTCGCTTATCATTTTCAACTTTGCTTAAAACTCCAAAATTTACTGCAGCAAATTAACATTCTATATAGAAATGCCTTTAAAATGTATTTATAATGTTTTCTACACTGGTTTTGTAGAAGATTTTTTAGCGTTTTTTAATATTATAACAAGGGGCAAACGAACAGGCGGTACTCTTAAGTGACTACCGACGCCCATGGACAACAGCAACACCAGGGGGTCGCAGATGCGTTGACGGCCTTTGAGAAATGAGTATGCCCTTTCCTTGAAGGTCCCTGAGTCGTATCCGTTCGGAAATACAGGCGCTGGCAACTGATTCCACAGAGGAATTGTGCGAGGTATGAAGTTTCTTGAAAATCGCACGGTTGTGGATTTTAAGACATCAAGGTTTCCGTAGATTCACCTTGTGGATACTAAGTACCACAAGTAAAAGTACCAGTTTAAATCGTGTTAAAAAAGAGGTAATATAAATACACATTGGCTTTAACTTTTATTAGCAAGATTAATTACTCGACAATCCAGTTCAGTAGTATTGAAAGGAAACTAAACTAAACTGCATTAGACACCGACAAAAACAGAGATCGAAGAGCTATCTGCAGTTGGCATGTTCACTGCAAATAGGTTTTTGCAAACAAAACAAATAGCTTTTCTATAAATTCCAATACACTGAAACGAACTCAATACTAGACTCGGAAATGGTCTACATTTCATTCAGATCACGATTCAAGGGATTTATTTACTTGGTACCTATATATCTTAGATCATCAGTTTACGAATGAAAACCATTAAGAAATTCATATTAAAAATACATGTAATAAAGTAGTTTTGAATTCCTTTAGATTTCTGTTTTACAAAACATGGTTTTATAGTAAATGTTGCTATGTATTTTATTGGTACCTAGTATTGGTGACGTCGGCTTAATAAAAACTTGTTATTAACAAAATTACTTAATTTAGTAAAAAAAATACTATAATATAATACTCCAACCTTCCTCTCAGTTTAGTAAATAAATATACATAATCGGTTACTTTCAAAGTAATGTTAGTTTTGTTAACGGGAACGTTTTACGTATTGATATATGAAATAAAAAAACGTTACAAATACAAAGTTGCAGAAAGGTACACAAGTATTTTTAAGGACTTACAAGCATGTTAAGTAAATAAAAAATTTTTGAGCCGTGAACCGTTCATGCTGTAAGTGACTTGCTGTTTTATAGTTCAACTCGGAGCGATCTGAATAATTGAATGGTTTCAGAACTGAATTACATCTCTCGAATATATCTAATTCGCTAGAACTTGCACATTCACTACAGCTCAGTGATCAATTGAAAAGCTGCTTCAAATTCGCAAGCAAAATTTAGATAGTGGAATCGATTCAAATACCTCAGTTTATTGCAAGAGGATCTTCCTGCGTTGAGTGCTGGAGCAATTAGAGATAATGAAACAATAATGGGAATGTATATGACTAATTCTCAAATTCTATAAAACTAAAAGTCAAAAAACAAGGAAATATCGGAAACCGCGGAACTAACAAAGATGAAATTTGACAAGGAAGCAGTTATATGTAGTTAGTAGACGACCGCTGAGAGCGGATTTTTAACCAAAGCTAGATTAAGGAGGTCTGAAGACTCACAATTTCAATTTTACACATATGAAGTCGCGGGAAACAGCTAGTTTCATAACAACGATGAGCTATTAGAACTATGATTATGTATTGCAGAGTTATTGAGGCGGCTAAATAAGTTCAGTGAGTGAAAGAATTAGTTCATTTCTTTTCCCCCATATAAATAGGGCTATGAAGAGAAGACGATAATATACTTACGTCAGCCTTATAATTTTTTTTTTTTTCTTTTTATTTGGGTCATAAAACTGGTTACAAATCAATACATAATTAAAAATTAAACAATGGTTTTTGACATTCCAGTGAACCACCCCCAGGGGCCATCAAGAAATTACCACTCTTACGATCTTTGCCACCCTCCCCCCCGGTCCTCGTCACACTTTCGAAATCCCCTTCCCCCCTTTAGATGTGACGTCACATCAAAAATAAAAAGAATAATCTAAAGAAAACGGCACATGCAATATCTTTTACCTCTCCTTCGACTTCATCGGACGCCGCGCCAGTCAAGAACTGGAGTAGGGCAGTCAGCACGCCGGAATGATTAACCTGATAGTGTTAAATATGATATTATTTCCCTGATAGTCGCAGCATCATCTAATGGTGCAACTAAATCTAAACTGTACAGAGAAGCCCCCAAGGAGAAAAATTTTATACAGAACTTACGCCATTTTAAACATTAAAAGGGAGGGAGAGACGAACTTCTAAGCAATCCACAGACTCACCGTGCAGCGGGGTTTACCGCGTTGCAGAGGAAGGTACCAAGTGTCCGGGATTTGTGACCTAGGTGTAAGTTTAAAAGCACACTATCTAGTGGTCACTAACATTCACCTTCACTGCCAGTGTTCCCTCCCCTGCTTAGCCAAATCTGGTATGGTCCTGCTAGTGCTGCTCTAGTTGTCCTTTTTAATAAAGAACTTATGATAGTTCTTGACCAGCCAAGGTCTTTTATGGTAGATTGTGCAGGCTTTTGCTGGTATATCCCTTGCTCTAACCTCTACCATCAGCTCATTTGTTAAGTCAAAGTATTTGTTAGTTTTTATCACATGGTTATTAGGAATGTTCGTCTCCTATGGAATTATAAGCTCTACAAGTACTACTTGTTTTAGTATCTTTCGAGTAAAGGAATAAGTTCGGTTTGATTCTTCTTATTGGTTCAATAAATTTATAAAATTAGTAGTTATACAGTAGCAACCCAGAAAGTGGTCACATCAATGGCTCTACCTGATGCAGCCACTAATTCCTCCTGAGTGCAAGTGTTAGGGCACGACATGAGGTGGGACATCGTTTGCACTGCACCACATAGATAACCCATTTTGTTATCGTCTGTAAACCCCACCTGAACATGTTATTCTTGCGTCAACCAACTTGAATCTGTAGTCTGTTCAAGGACTTTCAAATTTTTCAGGGCAATGTATGTCCAGGTGGGAGATTTTCGGCAGGTGGAACAAATGGACTCGGTGAGGAGACTCTTTCCTTCCAAATGTTACACCTCGTTCTTGAAGGGCTCGGAAGTCAGTGGATCAAAACACTGAAAGCGTGGTGAAGATTGAAAATATATTATATGGGTACCTCGAAGGGCGACACGTCGTGGTGCAGCAGCGTGTCGCGCAGGTGCGCCAGTGCAGCAGGCGCGCGGTGCGGCAGCGCAGCGGCCAACGCCGCCAGTTGCTCCAGCGCACCCGCGCCGCCGCCCAGCGCGCCCCACTCGCGCTGCAGGCGGCCGGCACGCCACTGGATCCAGTCGCGGACTTTCTCTCTGCAAGTTGATTCAAACATTTACATTGCTAAAGCTACTGTAGCAGTTGCTGGGACTTGTAACCCTGGCGTAAGCTTAAGAGTTATCTTTAAAGTGGCCACTAACACTCTCACTGATAGTGTGCCCTCCCCTGTCCAGCCAAATCTTCTTTTTTATTTTGTGGTCCATTACACAGTAACCCACAAGTGCTGCCATTGCATTATAGAATTTCGTTTAGAAATTATTTCTTATAATGTGGGCCTCACTTGTTCTGCACGGTGAGGTTGGTGGAGGCGTGCGGGGAGGCCAGCAGGCCGGCGTCCTTGTGCGCGTGCGGGGAGCGGCCCCAGCGCGACGGGTTCAGCGACGCCAGGAACGACGACGTCTTCGACGTGCCCACGCGCCCCGCCGGGCGGGCCGTTGCCCCGCTTACTCCGGACGCTGAAAAAGTTTTCTTTTTAATTGTAATATTCAAAAAGGAGTATCTGACATTATATCGTTAGTCTTTTTAATGTTAAAAGTTACTAAGGATTGCTGTAGGTAATATAACTCCACGCTACGCCGTTTCGAAGTCAAGCAAACCAACAATAATGATCGTTATGCAAAGTCATGCAGTGGGCAAATTAATGGTCTAACATCCTGTAACAAGATAACTTTGATCATCTGTTACAGGGAGACATCTGCACATATGAGCTTCGTTTTTTAAAGTAACTGCAAACAAGGCTTTAGAGCAATTAAAATTACGTGCGAACCAAAGGGACTTGATTGAATACCTAATTCACGTAAAAAATGAGGTCATCTCGTTGCAGGTTCTTAGTCCATACTTAATTTTTTCCTTCAAGCTTATGGGTAAGGTAGCTTTTAAAATATTTGACGATTCAAGAGTTGGTAAAGGTCTACTTGTATAGGCCTCTCACGTAAGTTGTTGTAACCTCATTTTCCCAGCTTTACAGTAGAGCGTTACAAACAACTAAATTGTAATATAAAAGGGCCGGCAGCGCACCTGCTGGCCTTCTGGTCGTGCAGATGTCCATGGGCGCCGGTAGGCACTTCGGTGCTTGCTCGTTTGCCCCCTTGTAACATAAAAAAAAAGTTCTTGCTATAATTATGAAAAAAAAAAATTTAATACGCCATTCAATTTACAATAAAGTAAATGGTTTACACAAAAATAAATAGGCCTTTATGACACACGGACGTCTTTTCCTAAGATAGACATCTTAATGCCTGTATTATAGGCAACAGACGCCTGTTATATACACAAAAAAAAAATCTTTGCAAATATATACATACATATGTATAGATACATTCAGACTCGAGGCGGGAATCGAACCCACAACCCACGGAACGAAATGCAGGTTCACTGCCAATTGCGCCAACGGGCCAGTCAACAACACAGAATACAAGAACTCACAAACTAAGCCCTCATTCCCACAAGAGCTTTTTTACTGCGCGTTAAAAAAGCGTTCAAATAGAACATACGAATTCCCAAGTTTGCGTTCATGCGACAGCGGTTTTATAACGCGACACTTTCATAAGGTAATGTTCTGTTTGTAACGCTATATATATATATGTACATATACCCTATATTTTCGTATCGATGACGCTGAAAAAGCGCTAACGCCGAGATTTAACGCCACGATTTTTTAATTCTCGTGCAAATGAGGGCTTAATATCTTAAATATTAACCCCTCCAGCCCACTAGAGATTTTTTACCGCGCGATATAAAAACGTTCAAATGGATCATATTAACTCCACAGTCCAAACTCCTCGTACTCAACCGACGTCAGGTGGTACAGCTTCTTGTGTATGCACTGGATGTACCTACAGAATAAAGTCGATTCAACATACGGCATTTGATTTATTGGTCTGCTATACAAAATTTCCGAAGCAGCTGGTCAGATTTTGATGAGATTTTCACTGACAAATCGCTGATGTTATATACAATAATGATTTTAATTTCAGCCAAAGAATTAGATTACTGTACAAAAAATCTGAAACCTTTCAAACTGGACTAGACGTCCAACTTTCACCCTCATCAACTCGATGTTTTGAAATGAAATGAAATCCATTTATTTGAAGTTACCACCACTTTACACCAGTTACAAATAAATAGTACAGACTAAAGAAATAAACCTTAAACTTAATAAGGGAAATAAGACACAAATTGCAAAACAAAAAAATAAAAAAACACACTGAATCAAATTATGCCAAAAAAGTATACAGAGTCACAAAATTTATGGTATCTGTAAAGCAGTTTTAAAGTCCACAACCGTGCAAATCGAACAATTTCTCCGTGGAATTAGTTACCAGGTTCGGTATTTCCGAACCGATGCGGCTCTTGGCCACTCCTACTTCAAGAAAAGAGCATAATCATTCCTAAAAGGCCGGCACCGCTCTGCGAGCCCTCAGTTGTTGCAGCTGACCACGCGCGTCGTTAGTTGAACCGCATGCGTCTTTGCCCCTTGTTATAAAAAAAAAAACCACCGCGCGTCGTGCACTGGTACAGCAAAATCTATATTAAAATGTATTGTCACGTTATGCTGTACTCACATCTGCTGGCACTTGTGCACGAGCGGCGCCAGCGGGCCGCGTAGATGTTGCATCACCAGATGGTGAGGTCCGCCGCGCGCCAGCCAGTGCGCAGACTCGACGCAAAGCTCGTATAGCACGAACGGCGACACCACGGAGTTGACTGCGCACACGCAGAACTGGTGCAGGTACTGCGCGCCCAGACGCTTCGAGATGCGCAGCAGCCACTTGACGTGTTCTCCGTACGGTGGGTTCCTGTCGAGCAACATACTAGTACAGGATGTTTGTAGCCCATTGAGTACAGTTACAAATTAAACGCACATAGATCGGCAAATAGAGGGTAGAGTTGGCGACATCAGAGGAGTGGACGTTAGAAGCTGCGAAATAGTGGAGAGGTGCAGAAACAAGGAAGGCCTATACCCAGCAGAAGGCGATTAAATGCTGATAGATGAATAGGTTTGCAACTTAATGCCATCGTTATAGGTATACATGCGACTAAAAAAAACATTTATATAACGGAAGGTATAGTCGCTACCAAATGCGCCAACGGGCCTTTGATCGCAATTTGGAATATTTTATTTATTTCAGTAATAATATTTTATTTTAAATAATAAATTATTTCAGTACACAGAAAAATTGAACATCCAAAAATGAAAATCTGTTATAAAATTACCTTCCGAATTTGTTCTGTGGACGGTCATCGTGCACGCGCCGCGCTTGCGTCTCCAGGGCGAGCATTCCGACCCGGTACGCCGCCAACAGACGCCGCAGCTGCGCTTGAGGTAGAGCCGGCGGCACTACTTGTGATTTTGTCCGTTTTATATATTATACTAGTTGTTACCCGGGGCTTCGTCCGTGTAAAATTAGGCGAAATTTTTATATTTTCATCGATATACATATTAAATGTCTACATCACTACGTTCAGCGTATTTAGTTTAAGAGTTAAAAGCAAACAGTTTCTACGTGCTTAATAAGGAAATGGCGTTTAGTTATCTTGTTTCAAGTACTTAACTGTCTATGCGTTCGACTAGCTTTAATAAAATATAGATGGGATTTATACATAAGCATGGAATTATTACAGTACAAACTGTTCCACGCGACTTCGTCCGCCTAAAGTCGCGAGAACCCTTAGACCTTAATCTGAATACCTGTGATGCATACCCGTAAAATAAAACAGACAGGCAAATAAAATGGCCAAGGGCGTGTCAAGACACGCTTACATAGAACGGTTCCGTATCTGATACGCTATAAACGTATTTGCTTAATAACTTCAAAAGTTGTTGGCCGATTGCATTCAAAATAATTTTCCTAATGAGTTTTTAGCATGTTCTATCAACATGGAAAATTCCAAGTCTCTACGTCTAATTGTTTGGAAATGCTGGAGGGAGACGGGACCACCTTACGAGTAGATAAACGGACAGACGGACGGACAGAGCGAAATTATAAGTGTTTCTTGTAGTACTGCGGAACCCTAAAAAGGTTAAAATGTTTTATTTTTGTTATAAGATAGATAAAAGTTTCGAGTCCTCTCAGACCCCGTTAAAATTGAACACTTTTTGCCCGTCTGTTTTATTTTACGGGTATTCATTAAAACGGACTCATCAAATTCAGTTTTGATTAATCTTTCAGAGGCAAATAGTTAATTTAATATAGAGCTATAGTTCTAGTATAAATGTTGCAGAACTTCTATTAATTTAAATGTTATTCTCTCTATGAAAATTAATTAAATTTATACTTAATTAACGAAGTAATTAGTACCAATGTTATTACAGCATTTTGACCTCGTTGTGCGGAGACTATCCTTTTTTAATCGCTTTCTATTGTTCATGTTAAATACACTGGGGCAAAGTGCCTCGCCTGTAAATATTGTTATACCACTACCATTCACCTGCACCTTGTCTGCGAGGATTAATAACAATAATAAAACCATAAACACACGTATATTTAACAATCGTAAACATATACAATATGTACAATAAAGTGCATACCCCTATTTCTCACTTGGCGCAAATCCCGCGAAAATAGTGAAATACCGCAAGTATTTGGGTGGAAAAATAAATATATAAAGAGACATAATAATAATAATATTTTTATGTCCAACTTTCTTGAGGTATTTTACTATTTCCGAGGGCTTTGCGCCAAGCAAGAAATTTTAAATATGTTAAATGTATGAAATAGGATGTGTAGTATAGAATTAGACTATAATGAAACAGAAATTAAAAGGATAGGAATTTTTTCATAATTCTACAAGTGTTTAATATTGTGGCTTTCTGTAGTTCTATGTAGGTTAGTTTATGTACACCGAGTGAATCAAAAAAGTACAAAAACTTTGAGCTATGTCTGGCTCCGGCATGAAACTTAATGGGAGACATAAAACCTCTGTGGTAAATTTATATGATATGAAAATAAGAAAAAGGGCAGTAATGAAATTTTATACATTATTGCACTGTTTTGGTTTCAAGCAGAAAAAGGGTCCTCTCTGACCGTTTATGTATTGATTAAAGATAACATTACTGTGTAGTTAAAAGAAACACTTTATTTCATTTAATTAAAGAGCCCCTCTATGTCTTACGTTCTTAAACGGTATTATTCATACCATACACTTTAAGTGTCGTGTTTTTTTTTAATTGAGAAATCGTCTTAATGTCAACGACCATTGACCTTGTTAATGCATGTTGAGGCGTAAACAGACAGCGTTTCCGGTTCCATCTAACCTCCTTTAATGAAACCTGTCACAGTGGTTTCCAATACATATTATATAAATTGTAAAATGCCCAAAAATCCCCAGCGTGGCAACTTTCTAGGAATATCTTGCCTCGCTTCTATATCGATACAGTTGCCAGCTACGATGTTTAAAATCCGATACGGCTTAAGAAATTTCAAAGGCCGGCAACTCATTTGCGAGCCTTCTGGTAATGCAGTTGACCATGGGCTTCGATAGTCCCTAGTTGAATCGCTCACCGTTTGCACCTAGTTATATATAAATAAAAAAACCGTTTTACTTATATAACAAAACTGAATAAATAAAATTTATCATTCTGAAATAAAAATGGCATTCGTATATAATCGCTATTGTATTGCAATTGTTATATTGTAGTGTTTTGGGTATGACGCTGTGCTCGCACGTCAACACAACTGAGTCATTATCAACGTACCGATGCGCGGCGTGTGCACACCGTCGGACTTTGCCAGTCGAACTTTTAGAGCAGCGGTTTCCAACCTTTCTTTGATCTAGACCCACTTTGATTAAACTAATCTTTGCCCTCATACAGTTTACGACCGCAAGATG